>JAHZMW010004879.1:0-12435 GCA_027743745.1 Alloscopus bannaensis | reverse complement strand
GTTTCCGAGAACCAAGTGGATACGGTCAGAGGGAACAAAGGGAGCACATAAAAACGTGCTCCGTGGCATATAAAACCAATCAAGATTCTAATCTGAAGAGCAAACATGGTTGTATAAGTCGTGTTATCAGTGAATAGCTTCGAACAACAATTTCATCATGTACACAAGAACATAAACTTCGCAGGTCAGCTTGTTAAAGTACTCAATTATTTGACAGAAACTTGACCAAAGAAAACGTTGTCATTGCAGGAGCAAACGTGATCATTTTTTGTTTCCCCCTCGCTTTCAGTATTTTTCTCTCATGCTCATTAATCATATTCCTGAATCGTCAACAGTCGTTTGTTACAATTACAGTAGTTGTGTAATGACAGGTGAAAAGTAGAGGGGATGATTCATTTTTTTTTCAAAGCGTAAACAACCTGAAGGCATGCACAAGCGTAGGAATCATGCAATGCTATCATTATAACTCGATTAGACAGGCTTCTCATGACAGCGTGATGAGGATGAAAAGATTTTTTGTGAGCTACCAGGCCTTAGCTTGTAAGGAAGGTGCTATTGAATCGATTAGCGTGTTTGTATGTGCACGTCGTATCGATGTATTGTTGAGGAATCATGCTGTCGATGAGCTTTAGCAGGGCGCACACGAACCATTCATTAGTGACGCGATGTACAACTTCAAGCTCATGGCAAGAATTCAAGGGAATGTTGATGGCTTGGGCAGCTAACCGTGAAACACAATTTAAAGGAGGAATATATTGAATTTAAATCTACGAAAATATTCATTCAGCCACCTCTCTTCTCTGTCAAAGCCCATTTCTCCTCCTGTACATTCCGTGCAACTTTCCCTGCATCACAAGTAAAGAGCTTTCATCTTGTTTTCAAGCGATCACCAACTCCACCGCCGACCTTTCTCGCCACGTTTTCCCATCATCAATAATAGGCTTTGTTGTGTGGAAATTGAAAAATGAATTTATTTTTTGAAAGGCCATGAATCTTTTTTCTTTGCCTATTTCCCCGGTGTGTATGCTCTCCCTCATAAAAGCCCGAAAGGAGCAAAGAGCAATGTGCATTGAAGAAAACATATTGGAGAAAGGAGGAATCAAACGTTGAAGAAAAAAAAATCATCTTGTTATCGCCGGATATGGAAAAATGCGTTTTGAAATGTGTGCGTTTTTTGCACGTGTTGTGTGCACGCGTCTTGAGTGTACGTGCGTGCCATGATGAGAGATGGACGAGAGAATTTTTCATACAAGTTGCACTGCTTTCTTCTCCTTTCTCCATTTTCACATACAATTCAACAGACGTTTCAAGTCTCAAGTCGATCATGGCCTGAGTAAATGTGTCAAGCCGAGCTTACTCACGTACCTCAATATACATTGCTACACATATATATTCAATAATGTACTGAAATATGACAATACACTTAGCTAAACTAACAATGACATCACTCCCCCCCGACATTCCGTGCCCTCCAACCCTTTCTTCCTTTGCTAGACGTTGAAAATAGAAATATCGACTTTACCTTGAAGAGCAGTCTTGAGCAAATAATGCTTTAGTTCCTCAATTCCCCTCTTGCGTTCATACCTACGAAAAGGCTCACATGCATTTTCTTTCTCTTGAGGATTAAAAACCTTGTACTCCAACGTGGTTACATATTCTAAACGAATCTTTATGTGCTCCGGCTCAAGTGACAACCTTCAAAAGCCGTTGGGATATCGGATAATAACTGCATGCACACACGCAGTTTCATTCAATTCTTTCACCGTCTTCCTCGCTTTGGAAGTGAAAGTCGTTTGAGACTGCAGTAAACAATTGAGGAAAGCAGCAGAGTTTGTGCAAGGTTGTCTTCGAAGCAGCATTTAAAATATACATGCCTTACGTAAACTTGCTGCACAAATTGCTACAGCTGAAACTTGGTGCATAGAAATCTGCTGGTAAAATCGGCAAAATTTTAATAACACAATCCCACTGATAAATTGGGTGTAATACACGAGCTCATTTCCATTTTACTCTGTTTTCCTCTGGTTTCTCGTTTTTCAAAATGGTAGACTGCGTGTAAAGGTTCTGCATTGTGTATTTGTGTATTTGGTTCTGCATTGAGTCCTCGAAGCGTAAGAAAGACAATGAATAGCAAATAAGACGAATCATGAATATGCATACGGTGAAAACTACAAAACATCAGATACAATTTTGATTGGGTTGCTCTGAAATTTATCGTGTATCGTGTAGCGTGAAAGTCCCAGGGAATGGTGTTTTTATAGCAAATAAGACGGATCATGAATATGCATACGGTGAAAACTACAAAACATCAGATACAATTTTGATTGGGTTGCTCTGAAATTTATCGTGTATCGTGTAGCGTGAAAGTCCCAGGGAATGGTGTTTTCTACTAGTTGTAGCAGTAGCCGCAGATATTTTTAATTTTCGTTTACCTGTCACAAATGTCCTAACACTGAAGGCAAAACTAAATATTCGGACCACGAAATGAAATGTGTAACTAACTATATGGTACTTTTTTAGCATTGTATAGAGTTGAAAACATTTTTCAAAGCACTTGTTTCATAAACACTTGAATGCTTTCAGATTTACATAATGCAACAAGACAGTACACATAGCACGACAGTGTTTGAGCTGTCCAGAAAAAATCACGACAGCCAGAATTTAGCTATGTATTCACATCACATTTGGACATGAGAAAAACACAAAATCCTTCGTTTACTGCCTTTTTTTTCTCCGAAAATCTTGTGGAATGTCAGCCACTATACCAATGTGAATACGTGCTTTCGATGTGTTGCTTGTGTGTACCTTCGTAAAAGAAAACTCCCAACAGTAAGTCCAAATCCGGATTTTTATTTTTGTCCAAGAGAAAAAATGTTAGCTCTTTCGGGAATGTCGTGTTATGCCATCATCATACATACGGTCGGTTGGTATTTCCTTGAAGAAAATACCAAAGAGCAAATATGCGGGAGAAAGAAGTTTGGTATGACTTCACAGAACCAAGTGAAAATGGCCGAGTAAGGAGTTTTGAAAGGTTTTAAGGCAGTAGCGTAACCCGATGTTGTGTGGGCTGTCATAAAATGGCTTCGAAGCTTGACCCTTTTACTCCTGCGGATTACTCCTTCGATTTGAAGAAGTAAAATACTTTTTCAAAGTTTATTCACAGTTCGCTGGCTCAGTTATAGAGGTTCAGTTTTTCTATGCTCGAGTTTTTCAATGGTTTTCAATTCTCAGTATTTGGTGTTGTGGTGAGTGCTGATTACACTGAAATCTCAGTTTTATTTATGTTATCGCACGTATTTTAAGGTTGATAATTTCTTACCGCATTTTCTTTTTTAATTTCCTACTTTTTTCTTCAGCCCAACTTTAATCAGCGTTCGCTTATCGACGTTTCCTACAATAAGTAACTGCTATCTGCAAAAATAATTATTTTTATATAAAACGTAAGCGAATTCGTATTATTATCTCCAATAAAATACATGACTGACGCTCGATCTGAATTTTCCTTTTCGTGAACATTTGCACGTCCTCCGAAGTAGAGCGGAAGACCCCTACTTGAATTCTCAATAACGTAACTTCCGCAACCCAAAGAATATTATTATACTTCCTTTGTGGCATGCTCGTGTGTGTGCTAATTTATGAATATCAAGTTCCACTTAATCTTCACAAGCCCCTTTCCCAAGAAACTTCATAGATCAAAGACGTCTCCAGCTCGGGGTTTGGAGAAAGTTCTTTGTTGGAACATGATGGCGGCGCTCTCTTGCTGTGTCCTTGTTTTTCATCATAAATGTATTCACTGCACATAATCGACATAAATGAAATGTGCGCTATGAAATATAATGTTGTATAACGTGTCTTCTCAAAAGGTTGCTTCCACTTAACCTTGTTTCCTATTTTCGACCCACGAGCACGAATAAGTAGTAACAACAACGAAACTTTTGTGAAGGAGCCAAAGGAAAAAGAGAGAAAGGAAAAGGGTTTCTTCCATAATCATATCTTCATCCGTTCCACTCCAAGGCTGTGTGCACTGCATACATTTTGGTTATTGGGCCAATTTGTACCCGTTAAGTGCACACATGTGAGCAGGCTACGGGGACTAGCGTGGTAGTGTCAAATAAACTTATCATCCCACTCAACTTCTCCGACGTGTACGAGAGACGGCGAAGAAATACACAACCGGAAGGTACTCTCTAACACAACACAATCTCTTAAAGCACGCGATTTCCTTCATCACTTTAAAAAACTCTATCCCCGAGTGAGGAGCGGGAGCACACACGGACATAAAATGAAAAATAGGCAGTGCCCATTATACAACCATATATCTGTCACAAGACATCCCAAATTGGACTGCATTTTATTAATTTCCTTTATGTACATTCACTCCCATTCCCTTTCCGTCACTACTCCCTCTCACTCGTGTATCTCCCTGAACCGATAAAGTGTAGGAAGTAAAATGTTGCAGGCACTTTAGCATCCCTCTCTTTTATTATGTGAGCAGAATAGATGAATACGAAACGGAAGGATATTGAAGGAACAACCGTACACTAAAGGTTATCGCCGAGTGACTTCTGTTTTTCTCCGGGTATAATGTAAATATATACAGCGAAAGTTGAGTGCACACAGTCAAAAAAGTAAAATGGGAAGCAGCAGATATCTTGTTGAGCGAGAAAAAAAATTGCTCAACTTCATCCCACCATTTAAAGAAGTGAAGCGGAATGAGATTCACGTAGAAATGGAATTTTTTCTCGTCATGTGAGACGCATGGAATATTATGCGAAGTCGCGCTGAATGACTTTTTGCGTGTGCTCGAACCTTGCTCCAGTGTGAAATGTATGTACATAATATATTACGTTCGCATATGTGCGCGTACATTAGGCGTACAACATCCATAATTTATGTATGGATGTGCATGTACACAAGAAATAAATTCATGACAAGGTAAACTGAAGGAAGGAACTCGCGTTTTCAAAGTATTTTCAAGTGGATTCGTACACACATACAGAGATATTATATGCAACTCGCATAACGCAACACAACTTATGTGTTGAACGAGAACACTCAATTTTTCGTCACCTATTCGATGGCTCGCGGTTGGAAGTCTAAATATGAAGTACGTAGGTACACATTCCACTCTCTTCACTTTGACTGTTTACTTCTGGCTTCTATCACTTGTTCCCCAGGAGCGTTGCTTATTTTAGTTTATCTGCAGCAAAGAACACACCGACATTCATTCACACATCACCACATGCATTACAAGCGACAAGATGAAAAGGCTCAACTTTTCTTTTTACTCAAAATACATCACAATTTATGTACCCTGCTTGAGGAAACATGAACGATAGTGACTCGAGTGAGACGGGACGTACAGCAGAGAGCGAAAGCGAAGGCAAAATAGGAAAAAAAAATAGCACGATTTTTCTCGTAAATGGAAAAAAGCAGAATGGGAAACATTTTTGTGATTTCGTTTAAAGGAATACATCGCTCACAGAAGGGAGAGACCCTCATTGCATCTCTAGGAGTTAAATTATATTCGGAATGGTGTTGTGCAACTGTCTGCATACATCCAGTATGTGTCACGCGTTGGTTGGATGAGTAGAGTGGCACAAGAGACGAAAATGCAGTGATACGCTGCGATGCAATAAGTAAGCAGAGTGGCATACTGTGAGTGGGAGTACTGGCTCTCGAGAATTGCAGCCGCTGTTATTTCACCTTTACTTCGCCTCTTCCTCTCATTCCGTTTGAAGTGGGCAAAAAAATGTTCTTCGAGACATAAACAGATTTCATATAGAGCATCTGCTGCAGGTTTGCTTCACTGTCCCCTTCACCTTCGACTTGTACATCTGTCCACAACTATTCATTTGGAAGAGAATTTTTTACGACAAAATAGTTTCTTCTTCGTCTGCCTCTCTCTGCTTTTCGTTTTCTCTCTGCCTCTAGCAACAGCAGCAGGCGCTTTTCTAAAAGTTTTCTAGTTGATGTTTTTTTCTTCTTTTCTCCAACTTTCTTCCGTTCCCCTTCTCCAGCTTGACAAGGTAGCTCGAGAAATGAGTGAACCTTTTGGGTACAGAGATAACACGAGTTTTTTCCATATATGATGGTGTATTATCAAATAAAAGGTAGTGTAACTGATGTGTAGGAAAGCCACACGTTCACATATGTACTCAAGTCGACTCAATTTCTGTCGCCATCCCGTTTTCACACAACAGCCCCTGCAATGGAATATCAGCCAGCAGTCAGTCAACTGCGAAGAAATCACCGCAGGGCAAAGTCATTCCGAAGTTGCGTATCAACCTTGAGTTTCCTTGCAGCAGTGTTTTTTATATAAAACTGCACTTTCAATTCGACCCTGATACCGAATATAAAGGGACAAGAAAGGAAAAAAGTTACAATCAAAGAAAAGGATACAGGAGGACTTCCTCCGGGAGAAAAATTCTCCCGGAATTTGTTCATTCATTTTGTCTCCCCCATTATTGGGAATGAGCACAAGGAAAATTACAAATAACCTTAATATTCCTGTCCATTTGTTTGCATTCGATAAGTTCGCCGCTGTTTCTTGGATGGATGTTGTTGCGTCAGGCAAACATATTACGGACCGCGAAAAGTCAGCCTGGAAACATTTCATTTAGCACAATATTCCAAATGACGGTGACAATGACAAGGCCAAAGACCCCTTTTCATTTTCCATCATTCACTCTCTCTCTCCTCGAGTCAGTCAACGACTAAAAGAGTGAAAAGAAGCAAGTTGTGAGCTAAAGTGGTGAGCAAAGTCAGAAAGAAAGTTTCATAAAGTATGTATGTCTCTCATATATCTCGACATGCCAAGTAAACACGTAAAGGTCCCGCAAGTTATTTTAAAATAGAAAGCAGGAGTGAGTGTAATATTGGTGAAGAAGTCGTGAGCGCGTGTGTGTAGATGTAACAGGAAAATGTATTTGGTGTCATTTGTGGCACTTCAAACTAGTCCGACACTCACTCCATCACTTCGATACAGGGCCGTTATTCTCAGCACACTCCATCTCTCTCTCACTTTCTGCGTAGCACACCCAACAAATTTATTTGCTCTCTTCACAAGGAAACCATGTTGTCGCAATAACCGTTTGTCAAAATCAACCCAGTGAAATTCAATACGAATATATAGTATCTCCTTTCCGCTCCAATCTAATATCGTAGTGCGCTCTGGTTGGCAAACGCAACCTTCCCTGTGCCTCAGCGGAACGAATAATGGTGAAAGCGAATGTGTACTGGATCTCTCGAACTATGCGATCGTCTTTACAGAAACGTAAATACACACAGTGCCATGCCCGCTGTCATCCATCTAATCCTTGGTACACACATCCATCAGAAACAACATGGTTCACATATACAGCAGAGTGATTATATACGCAGAACGTGGCTGTTCAACAAGCAACTCCGTTAGTAATGAACTTTATACAAACGTTCGGCAGTTTCAAAAGAAAATATTTCACACACACACACTCACTCACTCACTTTCCCCGCCTCTAGTCTTTCTTCCGTTGTCATTTATTTTTCCAGGAGAATTACATATTGTATTACGTTTAACAGTTCAAGTGACAACATTAGGAGGATTGTAGACGTGTTCAAAGGGCTTATCAAAGTTCCGCTCCCTCACATATGAGGAGGCTTACACCAATGTTGCCACTTGATGGTCTAGAAAGCTCAGTTTAGAATTGAAGCAGAGAAATAGAANCCTCACATATGAGGAGGCTTACACCAATGTTGCCACTTGATGGTCTAGAAAGCTCAGTTTAGAATTGAAGCAGAGAAATAGAAGAAAAAATTGTCGATATGCGAACAGCTACAGTTCTCGTTGTGTGTACTCTCATGCGTAAATTGAAAGGAACTGCATCCGTATACACTCCGTTTGAGCAAGAAGAGTTTATTGATTAATCTCACCAAAAAGTTGTGTAATTCAACATTCAACTCAGAGAGAGAAAGTACAGTACACAGAGGGAGAATGAAGAATGATGAGTACATGCATGGCGAACTACAGCAAATATCCATTAGCGTGAATAGTTATCCAACTAATCAAAATCGTTCCTATACAATCAAACGGCACGCACCAAGCTTCCGCGCGCACACTTCATTAATAAAGTGTGTATTTCCATTACGCAGACACACATATTATTTTCAGGGCTCGCGAAGGGCGTATAAATTTCTCCCGCTGCTAGACTAGAAAATAAAAACGCAATCTAGAATATTAATGGGGAATTTAATATAAAAAAAACTACACTTAACACCCAATCCGTTTTAATCCTCAGAAATTTCACAAGTCAGGAATAACATTTCTGAGGAACGTAAGTCAGGAGGAGAGAAACAACGATTTCTCACCAAAGAGCTACACATAATCAACGAACTCACACGCATTCATATTGGACACAGAGAAGGGCCATATACGGCTATCCTTTTCACGGCGCAATGCACACACCTTGTTGCGGCACATCTTATCACCGTTGTTTCAGAGGAAAAGTCTTTAATTTGACATAAGCAAAGCACACAAACGACTGGAGGAGAGGAAAATGTGTCCAGGCAATTCCGACAGAAATGATGCCAGGACTAGATAAGGGACACAAAAAAAACTTTGTAAGAAAGTCTGCTCTACTTTATCAAGTTGCGTGCACTCTAGCATTATGACTCAAGTAGTTTCTCCGTTCTTGAATAGTTGGACCTTTGTGTTTAACTCAAACATAATACAACCCAGTTCTCTCTAGCAGTCGAGAGTCGTGCCATTTGTGTCATCGTGGAAATGCACTCAAGTGAGAACCACGATAGAGCAGTAAAAAGATTAGAAATCTCAATACAAAGTAGGGGAATACATGTTACAGAGAGAGAGAGAAGAGCACACACCAACTTTTGTGGCTGGCTGCACCACAAAAACTCTCGATCTGTTTTATTCTCTCGCTCAACACTATAACTTCTCTGTGTAGCTCCTTCCCTGGTTCCATTATCAACCACTTTTCGTCTTCCTTCTCCCTCCTCTCACAGCTCATGTTATGCCACTACTCAGTTATCTGTGAAATGCAACACAGGTTTCACAAGAGATGTATCTTAATTATCATTCTGATTTATTTACCTTTCTTAATACACGTAGTCTTATCCCCTCTCTGTATTCTTGATACAATGAGGCTCTCTATCCAAGAAGGAAACAAACTTTGTTACACTGTTTATTTCCACACATTGTATAAATTTTCACTCAGATTCCTCTGCCATTTTTACAAATCCATTACTGTAAATTATACCAGATCGCAGACTGTGTCGGCTTGAATGTTTCATTCACATTTGTTGTGTATAATAATACGCTCAGCCTTGAAAGCACATTAAGGCCGCGCATGGAATCGACATGAGGAATAAAATATCAGATGCAGAGAACTCTTGGACCTTGAGCAGTTTCGTGTGTATTAATCGGTCCCATTTGATTACTGGGTCACGTTTTACAAGGAGGCGGCTGCCTGCTGGGTTGGCGGGGTTTAATGTCATTCCGTCGTCTGGAACGGTGGAAAATGAGTGCAATTAAAGTGTGGGACGTGCTTGCAATAGTATGCTTGATTAGTTTACACTCTGAATACTCTGAAATCAAAAGCAACATACCTTTCCCTACATGAAGGTAGGATTTTAACAAAGTCGTTCAAAAATTGAGTATTCACTTGCACCCTTTCCCATTTGTTTTCATCCTATGTGTAGTGTAGGTTGTATCCATTAAACTAATTGGATAAAACCAAAAATTCTCTCCAGGAGATCGTTAGACCAACTGAAAAATTTCACAGGTAAAAATGATGCTAATAGTAAAGGTTCACTTCGCAGGAAACAAAACGAAAATGGGAAATTTCGTCGATCGGAGAAAGGGTAGACATTGTTATCATGTTGTTAAATCTTAATTTACAACAGCAATTGAATGGGGACAAAACAGTAGTGGTTCATCACTACCAAACTAACCTTTCACACGTCACGTACGCGTTGCGCTTGGTTGTTGACACATATGTACAGAGCAGGTGAAGGCAAGTCATGAATTGATTACACAAACAAAAGGTTTTCTGCTACAAAAAACGCATTGCCTCAGGGTAAGATCAGAGCAATATGTCATGAGAGCAAGCTTATGAAGCTCAACACTACCTTGATGTAACGAAACAGTCAAATGACGGTTTTACATCCATACATCACTAAACCAATCTCGTCAAGTACCGACTTAGACTTCCAGACCACCGAGTTATCGGGACAACCGAAGTGTGAGTATTTCGCGAAGGTCATCAAACCCATTGTACAGCATAGTCTGTACTACAATTCACTGTGTTAATTGAGGGCGACAAGTGCAACCGACGCTGCACCTGGTAAATGCACTTATCTTGTAATTCTTCACCAAATTACATTATGAAGACACCACATTTTCATTAGCAGTTCATCTTTCCCCAGTGTCTCTCTGGATGAAGACAACTCGTTTATGACACAGGCAACTTTACGCAGCCTCCAACTTTTTCTCCGAAGATAATAAAGCCAACTTTCATCTAATTTTATCACCGTGAGTCCTCATCGCCTGTAACTTTGGGTGGAAAATTTCACCCAAAAATCTACGGCACACGAAACTAAATATAGAATGATCCTACTTCACGCATTGGGTTCAGAAGATAGTCGACCGGTTTTAGACATTTGCCACCTTCTGTTTCCCTTCACCTCAGATTTTTTCTCAACTTACTTATTCCTGATTTTTGCCAAGAATTACCTTAGATTTGTGCCGCCTAAATTATATATCTGGCGAAGGGGCAAGGAAACGTGAGACTCTCCCCGCGTAGCCACCCAACCAGTAATAATAGTACCTACCTATGGAGGAGAGATTGTCGACGGGAATGAATCTACTGGAGCAATCTACTTTCCGCTATCCGTTCACACTATAACGAGCCTTTTTCAGGATATTAGCCGCTGGGCTAGTAGTGGAAATGTGGGAACATGTGAAAATGTCTGTATGTGTGTGTGGAGTCACCGTGAAAGCGAAGCAATTTCGCGTGTTTTCTGCCGCAATGAACACCTTTATACATTATTTCTAATAGAAAGTCCGTCTCTCTCTCGACATGAAAGAGAATGCACTAGTGGAGTAGCTAAGAGCAAAGAAAGAGCAGAAAGTAGAAAATCGCACATGTTAAAAAAAGTGTGATGTAGTCAACCAGTATTCCGTTGCAATGAGGGCGTAAGTGTGTCAGAATTGGAGCATTGACTGCGCTGCATTTTACCGTTATCGGCTACAATCTTGTGTTCACCCAAACACATGTTGTATGTGCACAAGCAATCCTTCTTTCTTTCTTTTTCTGACACTATTTCTCACAGCAGTTTAAGAAACGAAGGCCAAGTGAAAGAGGAAAAAGCCTTTATACTTGGAGGTACGAAAACAAAACGGATTATATTCTTTATATACTTATATACGACTGTATATTAGCCTTCGCCATATGTGATATGTATAGCTATATGGGCCGTGTGTAATACGGAAGTATGTGCGAAACAGTAAAAATTGACTTAAGTTCATAAGCTGGTTTAAACGAGTGAAAGTCAGAGAACCACTCAGCTCACTGGTGAAATGGGTGCTCAAAAAAAGAAAGAAAACCTGTGTGTGCCGGAAAGGCAAAGCCGGGAGTTGAAGAAAAAGAAGAAGAAAAAACTCACACACGCACGCTACAGAGTTCCGCGAGCGAGGTTACGATTAGCTAACGAATTCTGTGCCTTTCGCTGTATTTTTCTCATTCCTTTTATATATACACCATCCTTATTTTCTTTTCTTAATCAAACACTCACAGCAGGAAGAAAGAGCAAGGGAACAAGATGGGTGAGGAATGAGTAGGTTTTTTTTTGTTGCGGCACAAAAACTCCAGGAAATGAGAGAGTCAAGTTAACTTGATTTCTTTTATGAGTGTAATAGAAAGTATTTTATTGGTTCATCATTTCTAGATTACAATTCTCTGTGGGTGTGTGTGTACGAGTGCGCACCCCAATTGTACAACTGCCGTGGCCATATGTGCAAATAAAAAATTGGGTTGTTAACTTTCTCCACGGCTGTAATGTTCTATTTAATCATAAAGTTGAAGAATGTGCTAAAGAAAGAATCCAATCCTTTAATTGAACGTGAAAGCAATATACAAAAAAGTACAAAGCGATCCGTTTCTCGTGTAAAAAGGGAGGTCGAACCAAAAAAAAATGGTATTTCAAATGCAATATTTTTAAAGTAATGAAAAAAGGAGAATCCACTAGTGCAATACGGTGACTCCAACCAAGTGAACGCACTTTTACATTGAGAGAGATCTGAAATCTCAAATGTTTCTCCTTTGCCCCACACTCATAAAGTATGAATGAGTGTTGGGCATTGGAAAGCGGAGTGTATGCATGCATAAAGTTTTATTTCAAATATTGATATTGCTTCCCCCATCATAAGTTAGGATTGGA
>JAHZMW010004878.1:0-10853 GCA_027743745.1 Alloscopus bannaensis | reverse complement strand
CGAAAAAACATGCACTAATGTGCTTTCTCCATGTGTGGTTGTTGCTTCGTTCGGAAGTTGAAAGAACGGAGGATATGAAATAGCAGTTTTTTATACAAAGGTCCAAATTATAAAGTTGTACAGTAAATGGGCACTGGGTTGTGTCACCAACTTTTTTTCGTGGTCGTCTTGCTTTCATCAGAGGAAAAAAAGTTGTTTTGTGGTTGTGTGGTAGAAAAATGTTCAGTTGGGTCCTATTTACGCCTATCATCTTACGTCTTACCTCACACACGCTTTTAGTGGCGGTAAGAAAACAAAGAAATTTCTCGTTTTCAAAGGGAGCAAAGTTGTCTGGTTGCAGCTTTCACTCTTTCACTGCATTATTGCCACCGTCACTCTGGTGGCTGGGAGTGTACACAGGTCATGTAATGGAGGACAGGAGAGTGAGAGAGGATAAATGGTTGGGACAGTCGTAAATTGAGGTTTCTATGAGAAAAGTTTGGCTACATCGTCAATCCCAGAGTCGTCACTCGTGTGGCCAACAACAAGAGAAAGGAAAACTTTCCCTTTGTCTGTGTCCCTCTCACTTTCTCTCCGTTTTTATCGTTTTTTTCTGTGCAGCCGGATCGGAGCAGGAGGTCGGATTGATTTTGATGTGCGGGTGGCTTTCTTGGCTGCACTTTGTGCGTGTCTCTGCTCGATAATGGGGAAAGTGAGAGTGAAAGAGAAAATACAACGAGATCCAATTCATATTGTTTGCTTCCCCTTTTCCCCGTCACACCGGGTGGAGTGGTGGATGCAGAAGTACGAAATGCATGCATTCCCGTCTCTCTCATTCAATTACACGTCGACATGAGGAAAACACACACAGAGAGAGAACAAGCTCATTTCCTTTCATGCTACACTTGCTCCTAATTCATTGCGCCGTCAATGGCAATACCACAGTCGTAATTTACTTGCTCCGCAACTGCTCCTGACTTCTCCGTTCCTGAGGGTCAATGCAGCGAGAGAAAAAAATATGTTTTATTGTGTTCCACTCGTCTCGGGATTTCCAGGACACGCATTCAAGGAAATGCGCTTCTTGGAAAATGTTCCGTCACCGACTCTCTCCAGCACGTAAATGTCATCAGTGTCGTTTGCATTTAAAACGTGCCCCGTCCCTAAATTATGATAGTCTCGACCACACACATACACTGATGCCAATCGTCATATTAACTCAATTAAGTTCAGTTGTGCATGCAACTCTCAATATTTCACTGCTTTCCCCATTTTTGACCGCTCTCCAAACTTTCTCCGCCTGTGTACACATCGACAGGAAAAAGTCTCGGCTTACGCACGTCTTCATACCAACAATACACAAATGGATCGAGTTTCTCTTGAACAACAAAAATACTCACGGTCGCATTTCTCTGGGAAAGGTTTCCACTTTAATTTTCCTTGGCAGGGAAAAAAGAGAGCGAGATTTCCCCAGCGTTTCAACAACGTCGTGTCTGTGTGTATGCCTTCAGCCATTTTCCCCGTTTCTTACGCAATGCCGAGATACATAAGCTGCCACAAGTAATCTTCTTCATGCTACGGATGATGTTCTCTTCTCAAGTGGTTGTCTTGAATATCAAGTCATTCTTTCTCTTCCCAAAAATATATGTACTCTCAGCCTCCGTTCCACTTTGCTGATCATGGTGATAAGACCAGGAGAAATGTGTACACATAACACCGAGTGAAAGCAGACTTGTGCGTGTCTCTGTGTGTGTGTGCAAGGAAAGAAAAAGTTGTAGTTGTAGGTCGCTTCCTTTCCTATCAAAATTCACGTTTGGATTTTTTTGTAAGAAAAAGTTTTCAGCTCACGCCAACATGAAAGCGGGAAAGAGAGTAAAAAATATTGGGAAGAGTTGTGTACTTGGCTTTGCTCTCAGAGAAAGTAGGAAAGTCTCTGTGAATATCTTTCCTCGGGACTTTTGGTTGACTTCATCACATGCAACTCACACTCGAAGGAATGACGCAGTGTGAGATGTGCTTTCTCCTTTTCTTTTTAGCATTCATGCTGTGAATCTGATACACCTTCTTGCGAACACGACAGCCATTATTTGAGACGGAGAAGCTGTAGAGACAAGTCAAGGACACACACACGACATGCTGCTTTCTCATCCCTGGTCGTGAAAACAGATAATTTTTTTAGGAAAAAAATATGAAAGGAGAAAATTTCGTGTCTCTCTGCTTTCTCCAATTTCTATTAAAAATCTCAAGTGCGTCGTTATCCCGAGGTTGGAGAGCGGAGTGTGTCTTAAAAAATATCGAGATTTTTTTCTGAGACTCCGAGAAAGTATCATGGGCTTAGCTGAAATGGATCGGTGATGAATTTTTAGCTGCGATGAAAATCGCGGGTCGCAAAGACAGAGTTCTGTCGTTATTGTAATGGGGCCACGGGATCTATTCATAAGTGCAGTCGTTCCTTTCATATCCAGACGATTTTGGAGAAAGTCGGGAGAAGTTTGAAAGACGATATCTCCACTCGACAAGACATGAGAGACAGTAAGGTCAGGTAGTACCTAGTCGACAAGCTCGTCTGTAGTTTTTAGAAGAGAAATGGAAAATTGAAAGATGCATTTTGTTTTGTGAAAAAAGTTGGGGGAAAAGGGAGGAAATCCTCTTTTCCCCTTTTTTCTCTTATTGAAGGATTGAGAGAGAGGGATGGGAGGAAGGTGAAATGAATACATCCATTTCTCGTCGTCATCTTCATCATTCGCTCGTGAGTGATAGTGTGGAGCCCAACGCAGCAGAATGATGAAAGCGTTCCTCGCGATTATGACGAGACTCAAAGAGACGGGAGAGAAGACAACCACGAGAAAGAGAAATTGGAGATGGAAAAAAAGTTTTCAACTCACTTTCTCCGCTTTCCCTTCCAAAGCCTTGTAGGTTTGGTAGAGCTGTACAAGCATATATTTATCAAGAGATCCATCCATCTTGGCCGAAGAAGAGTCTCGGATGGCTATTAGTTCGCGGCAAAGTGGAGATTAGGTTTTATCGAAAATCCTTTTCCTCTTTTACTTTCTTCCCAGACTTCTTGCCATCTCTCCACGCACACACACATTTACGTGTGCCTCATGCGTTCACAAGAAATTTTTTCCGCCTCGGATTACTGATCTACGCAATTCCTAGAATTGCTTGAGTTTAGCTCACAGCGAACAAGAGGAAACTGCGCAGGACTACAAATTGATGCACATTTCTCCGTATTATTTTTGCATGTACTCGGTATCACTTTGGATTTTTTTTCGAGTCAGAGGGGACAATAGAAAAATAATAAGTTTCTTCAGACTTTCCACCCCAACCTCTCTCCCCCTCTGTCCTCTCTCGTACCAATCATTATCTCAATTGAGCAGAAGAAATAAACTATTTTCCTCAGCTAGTTGTAATACAATGGTAAAAATAACGGGCTTCTCGTACTCTCGCACTTCACCAGAGATAATCGCGTTTTTTCTCTCTCGATTGTGTTATGTTTTGTGTTTCTTGCACTTACACCATTTCGTTTTATGAGGGTTGTGAAGAAGTTCGGAATTTTGGGGAGATGATACTGTCTCTATTTTGAGATGGTCTAGTGGAGTGCAGTTGAGCGATATGAATGTTCGTTGAAACCCTCCGTTTCTTTTTTGTGAGAGTAAATGGGATTCCTGAGAGAATGAAAAAAAGTAGTTTTTTTTCTCGTGTAAATGTCCGTCTTCACGCACAATATGGTGTAGAAAAAAAAGAGTGTCTTGATATGTGCTTGTGCGGCGAGTAAAATGGACACGGGGGAATCATTCGGTTGGAACATCAAAAGTCATTTCTCCATTGATGATACATATGAATGTGTGCATTTCTTCAAGTGCAAGGCGAAGGAGAAAGCATTTCTTTTCCTTTTCGGGAAATTGTGCGTTTTCCTTTAATTCGTCGTATAAAAAGTTGTGAATGGACGCTGTATATGTTTACGACACGAGTCCAAATTGCGTCCGAGAAATCGAGAGGAAACAAGGGTTTTTTTCAGGCTTCCCTTTTCCATGATGCTTGCAAAAGTGGCAATTCATTTGTAAGTTATGATCACTCTATTTGCTAACTGCCGTTTGTACAAACAACAAAAAATTATATTCCACCTCAGTGGAAAACAGTCTTGAGCCCACCTCTCCCTCCTTTCTCCATTTTCTCTAAAAGGATCTTCAAAGCGAGCAATGGAGCGTGGAGAAATATATGGATTTTTTTCTTTCTCTCCACTTTTAATTGTGTGATCCTCGTCGATTCTCGTGCGGAGAAGTGTGAGCGCACGTCTGAAGGGAATTTCATTTTTCGGAGAGTAATTCACTCGAATAATTTCCTTACCGTCAAACCATCAACCCCCTTCTCTCGAAAAAACAATCAGATTGAAGAGGCTCAAAAAGTTCTTTCCCTTTTCCATCGAGGACTGGAGAGGAATCTATAATTCCGATTAGTGCAGACAGAGGAGAAAAAGGGTTTTTACAAAAATTGATGTGAAGTCGAAAGAAAAGGGAGAAAGCATAGCCATTCTCCTTTTTTACTTTCGTAAAGCAGCTTTCTCTGCTATGATAATCATGTGATGCGGAGGTGAAAGATGAAGGGAGTGAATGAGATTGACTTTTTCCAAGAAAGAATGGAGATGGATGGAGGATGCATCGTGGAAACAGCTCAGTGCTTTCACTTGGTTCACATTATAATAGACAATGATTACATCTGAAATAGATGGATAAGGCTGTGTGCACTTCATTCACTTTTATTCTTCTTTTCTCCAACTTGGAATGGAGTGAGCAATAAGTGAATTGCTTTTATGTGTGCAGCAGAAGAAGGATGTAAAAAAACAACGTGCTGTCACCACTTAAAAAACACTTTTGCCTCGAAACCTCGAATAAAAAACAAAAGAGCGAGTGGTGTGGCAGGAGGCATTCCCTCATCATTGTAATCAGTCCTTTGCTTGTCACTTAAGTCTCGACACGTGTGTTCTCTCAGTCTGACACTCTGGAAACGAGTGACTTTCTCCTGACTTTTGTCTGTCTGTGACTTTCACAAAAAAGTTGTGCACGCGAGTGCGGAAATGAATTTAATGTGCGTACGTACATTAAGCACGTTTTTTATGCGGAGGAATTCTGGAGAGTCTCTGTGCTTCAGTGACAACTCGTATTGTTTCCTCCAGGAAAAATGACTAATATCCCCATTAGACATGAATGCGCATCCAGAGCGAAGAGGGAAAGTTGCGTAACGAGCTTTGCAGACTGCGTGTGGAAGCATTCTGCGGTTTCCCGTTTCTCTCTCATTTTTCATTTCTCGTTATTATTACTTTCTCTCATTTCTCCACACACAACTCTGATAAAGCCACTCACGCCCAAGAGAAGGAGATAGATCCTGGAAAATTTATGCATGTATATTATTATTGCCGGGAGCAATCGAGTTCGTGGTTTCGTCCCACAAATCCGCTTCGTACAATCCTGTTTATCCGCTCAAGTCAAGAGTTGTTGCTAACACAGGGACACCCACGCTACCGCCTTGAATTGAATACGCACTTTATGATCAGCCTCCGATTTCCGAGAGTCTGGAAATTCTCTCAAATTCTCATCTCCATTCTTCCCAGTGGCAAAGTGTGTTATTATCGTGAAACCGGAGCCCGGATTCGTAGCGCTGTGCATTGGGACTCGATTTATGACATTTGAGATGAACACCTGTGCGCCTCTTTTCAAGAGGATCGTGTATCAGTGTGGTATTTGCACGAAATTGTCACACCGCTTGCACTTTCCCCAAGTGTTGTCACCGACTCTCCTCATATTCCCATGACTAGAGAGATATAATGGAGGTGGCTCTGTCAATATTTGCTTAACTCGGTGTAATCCATCTGTTCTCTCCGACAAAAAGGAGTCCTGTGTACTCTGCACAAAATGATCCACTCGATCCTCTGTATCGACAAATATATAACACTTTCGAAAAATACGCTGGAGTGTGTGCCTCGGAAAAGGAGGGAGAGATTACCACTTTGGTTTGTCATGTGCTTTTTCTGACATTGAGATGAGAGTGTGAAGGTCGTAAATTGAGACGTCACACCTCCGGCTTAGCTTTCGGAAAAGCTGCTTGAAGAACAAAAAGCGCATTACTTCCATAAAGGGAAGAAATGTCAAACTTTCACTTTCAAACAAATGCACTTCACGGGAAGTGCTTCTGATTTTGATTTTTTTTCTCACAAAAAAATGCCGGTTCAAGTGTGTTCTGGAAAACAAGGAAAAGGTGTGTGTTTCTGAATACACTTGAAACTGGTATAGATCAAAAGCACACATCGCCTCTATACTGCAGAGTTTCAGAGTCGTAACTCTATATTAGGATGTAACCTTGATCCACTTTTCCCGCTTTCTCCATTAGACTCTCTGTGGAAAAGCGGAGAGGGGAAGTAGTGCGCAAAATTGTCTTATCATATTGCTATTTCCGTGGAGCTCACACTGTGTGACCACCTGCCAACCAATTTTCCAGTATCACACCCGAAACGCGAGAGACATGTATTCTAAATGAGGTGGCGGCCCGGTATAGTCGGAGCGGAAAGTAGCGCAGGAGAAAGTACTGAAGGAAAATTTGTTTCCCTCAGGTTGTCATTTGTTATCGTTTTGTGATAATGATGACATCGTCTCACCACCTCCAGGCGCCCAAAGTGCTCTCCCGAACGCTGCTGGAAACAGGTGGAGGATGTACACAATATATTCCCCTCGAAAGCTCAGTTGGCACTCCCTTCTGAGGCGAGATCGTTTAATGATTATGATCACAGGGAATCGAGCCTAATGGCTCAACACATCAGCGATCAGAAAAAAGACAAAAAAATTGAGAAAAATTCCAATTTTTTTCCTTTCTCTCTCGTTGCCACCGATTATTCTAGCAACATTTCGTTTTCTTTGCGAACTGAGAGAAAGCAGAAAGAAAGTACCAAAAAGAGAACGGGAGACGTCCTCCGTTTTTTGTGAGGGAGCCAAAAGGGGCCGTATCGATTTCCTCTCGGAGAGAAAGCGAAGAAAAAGCTGCTTTTCTTCCTCAATTTTAGATCCCACACGACAATCTCTCTCTCTTCCTATTGATTCCGAACGCTTCATCTTTTCTCCACTTTCTCTGTCGTATACTCATACACCCGTACATTCTTACGCCACTTGTCTCTAAATTCATCGCGGCGCTTTATTATGCTGAGTGAGAGAAATGCGTGCGTGCTACATATAATGCGCGACTTTTGTGTGGAGCGTTGGCGTGTCCGTTGGAACACACATTTCCGAGAGGAAGCGTGTCTCCTATAGAAAAAAAACGCCGCAGATATAAGTTATACGAAATATTTCTTTTTCCTGCTCCTTTCTCACTTGGAAAGAGGCCCAGAAAAAAAGAGCGGAGATATCTGTAGTATTTTTTTTTCTTTTTTTAAGTTTGAGACGAGTATGTGGGAAGTGAAGTGGAGAGAAAGGGAGGAAAAGCCCCGAAGAGATTTCCTCGCTCTTTCTCTCTTGGAAAGAGGCCCAGAAAAAAAAGAGCGGAGATATCTGTAGTATTTTTTTCTCTTTTTTTAAGTTTGAGACGAGTATGTGGGAAGTGAAGTGGAGAGAAAGGGAGGAAAAGCCCCGAAGAGATTTCCTCGCAGCTCCCGCACTTTTCTTTCCAACTTATAAATGTCTTCACTTAAGCAAAGGAGCAGTGAGTGAGTGAGATGAGCGGAGAGGATCCTTTTCGCCTTATCTCTCTCCTTCCAGCAAGTCCGTTCCGTTGTGTCCGTGCATGTGTCTGGAGAAAGTGTAGGTGGCTGGAAGGAGAAGTGAACCCATTTCTCAAATGGCAAAGTCTCGCCTTGGCACACCGTCCTTTCTTTGGGGAGTACATCCTCTCTGGAAAAGAAGTGACTTTTTCCTCCCATTTTTTTGCTTTCTCTTACGTTGTGTTCGTGAGGAGCTGAGACGGTGAAAGTGAAGATGCATGTGCCATCATTGCCCAGCCACAACACTGTGTCGCCTCTCGTAATATGGAGTGGAGTCCAGAGAGTGAGCTCCGAAAAAAATTGAGAGAAAGGACATTTCTTTTCCTGTCTTACCGGCGGCAGTGAGATGTGAAGCACGTGATTGTTGTCTTTGTGCGTTTCCTTGAGACATCATCTCCAATGTGACACCGTCGTCATCATCTCGTGAAGAGGCTGAGAGAAATGGGCCCTTCGCCTTTCCCTTTGAAAACAATCGAAACTAGTTTTTTTCTGGACGAGAGTTTACTCTAAGGATGATGGCTTTTTGTTTGAAAGTGGGACGAAATGAGAGTCGATATGTACATCGATAACCGTATAAATATGAAAGGAAATGGGTGACGTGGGAGGACATTTTTTTTCTCTGCAGCTGGCAACAATTGTGAAAAAGAGGAGTCACTTCAATTCATCTTCTTTTTTTGTCAAACAAATGACAAGCGCAAACATTCACCTCGTTCGGGGGCAGCGACAAAGCGTGGGAAAGTGAAGTTGGGCATATTTGTCCTTTTAAAATGAAGATATCAATACATGTAAGTTCAGTTCACCGCCGAAACTTCCTTCAAAGATTGCGATGAATTGCAATCCGCACTATATTGGACACCATTTTATTTTTCTGTACCTCCGACATATTATGCGCAGCGTATTTTCTGATGCAACAACTCGCCACGGCGAGATCATCAAAATAATGATCGGCTGATGAAAATGGGGAAAGCTTTTGATGAGCGTGTCATTGTACGAATAAAGATACGACGCAGTAATTTTGGCCCAAGAAGTGCAATAATCTGCGAAGGTTCTTTGGTGCATTTGCACGTATAAAATGAGAGAGGTGGATAACCCACAATTTCAATCCAGACTCCAGCTACTCCCTAATTTACTCTCATTATCAATTCGAAACAATCCAGACAGGATCTACGACGCAGAAAAGTTGACCTGAGGAGAGTCGCGTAGAAAAAGGAAGCGAAACAATATTTCCAGTAGGCAGTCATAGGTACATCCGCGTTTGACTCCAGACGATGAAGATAAGGAAGATTGGCAGCTAACAGAACCACGCTCATCTTCAATGTATCCGCGACGAGTTTTCTATTCAAATTTATGGATCGCATTTTTCATTGATGAGTCCAAGTCTACACATTTGCCCTTGCGAGACCTCCAATTGTGACTTGCTGTCCGCCCTTTTCCACATGTGCATTTTAGAGGTGCATGTACCCATATAGATTTAGCCGAACTTATCAAATTTCTTAATGATAATTTATATGCGTCTCATTTTATTATGGAGAGGATTTGCACGTGCACTTTTTTTTACAAACGCGGTAGTAAAACGAGGAAAAAGATTGTCAGTCAATCACGAAAATGGCGTGTAGAGTGATAATCATATCGTTACTCTCGTAATTACGAGACTTCAGAAAACCTTCTGGTATTTCCATGTACTACGCAGAAAAACGGTAGAGTATATATTTTTTGCGTGGCTAGACGAGTTTAAGGAGGTCTGAGAAGTTGCAAGAGCACTTTTTTTTTCTTGATGTGCATGTTTGCATTTTGTGGCGGATTGAGGATGCGTACTCTGTAATTATCCTCTCTAATTCCCCACTCTCGTCACTATCATCACCACAAAACAGAATTGTGTTCAGGCCGCGGTTTCTTGATGCTGATGCAACTCACAACCCTTTGTTGCAACGTCTTGAGACTCCCATCAAAATTGAGAGGTGAGGAACCTGCTCCTCTTACTACGCCGTAAGTTTCTGGGTCAGCGGCACCAACTCGAAAAAAAAATCTATTAATATGTATTCATTCCTTTGTGCGTTCCTCGTATTAAATTCTCATCTCTTTGTTATTCACCATTTCGATGAAAGAAAACGAATTCCGTATTATTATCATCATCATCACTATTCTAATTTCAAAGACCTTTTCCCAGCGCAGCAAGACGATTCGGGAGTAATGGATTTCATCATCTCAAACCCGCCCTGGTGTCCCTACCATTTTTTTTATGTAGGACTATGTATTGTATGCAAAGCGTATTCTAAGTAGAGTTCGAAATTTTCACCGTCTTACGCAATAACTCGTCTCGATGTGTGGAGCTATTGTATGTGCTGACGAAGGCCATTCTTAGGTCCTCCTTCTCATCATTTTTTGTAGATGCTTCCCTTGCACTTTTTCATACAAAGAAACTCATAAAAAGTATACATTCACATGCTCCATTCTTTCGTGTTATTGTATCTCTGATATCCATTGTGAGTGATACTAAGACATTCGTTATGTTTTTTTTTGGTGATACGGGAAAAGCTCCAGAGGGTATCATTAACCCCATGCGATATAGCGAAACAATATAACCAAAAAAAATGATACACACATGCTTCTTGTGTGTATGGTAAACACATGGTGTGAATCCAATTCTTGCAAACCGCGTGTCTGCACATAGGGACTGTGTGTTGGTATAAAAAGGATTCTCTGGGTTGCGAGAGGACCTTACTCTCCAACTCCGCATCTCCTCGGGAAGAAGAAAACATATTGTGTCCCCGATCTCTCTCTCTCAGATTTCATTTCCAGATAAATATTACATTTTTTCCTTGTCTCATCCCTCCGCTTCGCCATAAACATTCAGCGCCATTAGATTACATTGTGTTTGTGTTTTGTGAGCGCGCGTTGTCCAATATCTTTTCCACTCTCATCGTCCATACTGAAACTATCGTGGTTTGGGAAAACAGAGAGAGAGATAGAGAAAGGCTGAAATATTTTTATGGCCTTTTGTGTGTGTGTCCTCCGTGGAAAATATATTCTGGGACGGGGAGAAACGGACTGAGTAGAGGAATAAAGCAAGTGGCATTTCACCGAGAACATTTTCTCAGTCAGCAAGAAGCTTACTTTAGAGTGCTTCTCTACT
>JAHZMW010004877.1:0-10393 GCA_027743745.1 Alloscopus bannaensis | reverse complement strand
ATACACGTCCACATTGTGCACTTTTTATACACTCTTTCTTTCAACAAGGACACCGATTTTTTCACTTCTTGCCTTCTTATCTATCACTGTAACTTTTTTTTGTCTTTTTACATCCTTTTTGTGTGCTTCATAGTGGACACCAGAGTGTGGAACTTGAGAACGATGTGATTGTGCGGACTTGACGAGGATTTTTTGGTGCTTATTATTTGTGACTGCTATTTGACCTTCTAGTTTTTTTGGACCAGAAGCGCAAGGGATTTGGAGGTGGACTTTAGACAAGGGAAAAAGTGAGTTGAAAATGAGTCGATTTCGGACTCTTCCGTGGTTCGCCACGATTCTTGTGGTTACTTTATGTGCTACGAGTGCCTTTGGATCCCGACTGAGTCCGGAGGAGGAGCATCGTTTGGTGATTAAAGCTGACGCTACGGTTATCGATGAAAAACTGAAAGATATGCCGTTTGGAGTTCTTATGGCTCCGGCTCCTATGGATGAGCACAGCTTACCTATGCCAACGATGGATCCTCCATTGCCTGAAACTCCAAAGCATTCCGTGAAGATCACCACCGTTTCTGGTGGAGTGAACAAAGGAGCGCTGTCGGATAGGATAAGAAATGCGATGAAGGTAAGGAAAAATAAGCAAGGCTTGCTTTGACAATGATTTGTTGACTAGATTGGGTTTTGTGCATTGCTTATTCAACCTGCTTTTACTTGGCGTTGAAAATGTGTAGACGATGAAGGAGCGCATGAAGACCCTTCAAAGTAGTCGTCCTAGACCCCCAAAGAAGTCAGCAGAGCCTCCAAAGTTCCCCCGTCCATCCAGCTTGATAACGTCGAACCCAAGCGATTTGGAGGTGGCCATGAAGCGTATTGAGATTATGGCGTCTCGTGCAGGCTTCAACATGAGCTCAATGCCTCGGCGTACTCAACTCCAAATTGTGAGTAAGCTGGCAGCCAAGCTCCCACCCAAAATGGGAGGCGCAGTCAACGAAGAAATGGAAAACATGAGTGGAAAACTGTACCAGTATTTGCCAGAGCCTGCCCGAGATCCACTCATCGAGGATGACCAAGCATTCCTTCAACACTTTATGGACCAATTTGATAACCCTCACCCAGACGCGGACGAGTTTTACAAGGAAGTCAACAGCCACAACACTCAAAATCAACAGAAGGTGACAAGTTTCGATGTGAGCCAAGTCAGTTTGACGGACGACTTTTCAAACGAGCCTTACACTCTCAGCGAATCCCTGTCTTCAGCTTCTTCCGCCTCCGGAGCAACGGTAGTCGCATCCAACTCACCCAACACGCACCTCATGCCACCAAAATTTGATGCGGGCGAAGGCGATCATGCCGTACACACATACACTCATATCGTTGACGATGACGTGCCCAAACCTTCAGCCCTTGTTTCACAATACCCCACACACCATGTGGAGGAACATGATCCGCTTGTGACCTTGTCGAGTGAAGTCCACGGCAAAAGTGTGAATGTCAGTAGGGGCACAAAGTCCTTCCAAGTGGGATCCGTTAAGTCTTACGGAGTTACTCCCTCCACGTCCAAAGCACCTCCTATAAGGCAACCTCCCACCAAGGCTCCAACAACCACAACAACGACCATTAGTTACTCAGAGGAAGAAATTGTGAGTGTGCCACCCAAACCAATTCGTGTCAGTGTCATCACGAAGGATAGCATTTTGGTGAATGACACCGCAGAAGATGGAACTGGAGGCCCGGTTAGAACTATCAAGTATGTCCATGTTGAGCCCCTCCCATCCGCCAAGCCAAAGCCCTCCTCCGAAATGTCTCTGTTTGACAAGTTCCTCCTCTCGGAATCAAACACTAAAGAAGTGAAAATCAATCCAAAAGAGATTTCGGTTCAAATTGACAAGCATTCCGTGCCAACTCCCAAACACAGCTTCCTGGACACCTTTGTGCAGGAAACTCCAAAGGAGGCCGAAGTGCCCGAACCTACACCGCCAAGTGAAGAACCGGTGACGGAAGACCCTTATCCACTCACCGATGAGGAAATCGCCGCAACTGTCGCTGAATTGAAAAAGTACGAGGCAGAGTTGGCTGGATTGCGTCAGGCAGAGAATTCCCTGGAAGTGGACTACCCGTACAGACTAACTCCACATCCTTTGGAATACCCAGATCATCCAGATCACCCACAACCAACCAGTTTGGAAGATGAAGATTTAGTCAGTCATTTGGATGAGTTGTTGGCGGAGATTGGAAAGCCCAAGGAAAGCAAAGCAGCGAGCCTCTCCACTGTTCAAACCACATCCGTTCCGTCAACGAATTCACCACCGTTTGTGCTTGCACCAGGTCACAGGAGACCTCACCCTTTGTTGAAGGTTAGTAGCGAATAATGTCTCACTCATTGAAATGGAATGGGTGAAAGCATTCTAGGTTAGTTTTAACATGCTGCTCCACTTTCTACAGCACCGCCCACCACTTCGACCTGGTTTGGGAAGACCACTCATGATGGGCAGCAGACTCCGTCCTTTAATTCAACGTCCTCCAGTCGGCTTCCCCAGACCTTTGGGAGCTAATAGTCCGCCAAAAATTAATGAGGTCACTGTGTCACAACTTCCTCAAAAATTTAACAAGGAATGCGACTACTTCTCTGATGAGCTTTGCCTTCTTGTCCAAGATTACCCCATGTAAATCATCACTTGTGAAAATATAGCCACCTTGTTGTACTGCCATGTATAATAACTAGCAATTATTAACTTTGTTTTTTTATTTAAATGATAATACAGTGAAGCCATTACTGAAGCGATGGAACAAAACCCATCTGTCTCAACTGCACTCTTGTCCAAGGAGCCAGCCCATAACCAAAAGAGCACCAGTTATATTGACGGTATTCCAGAGAGTCCCATTGAAAGTTCAGAAGGAGAACTGGGCAAACACCCAGATTTCACTGGAGAAGGAGGCTTTCTGTGCCCAAGCAAAGTGGCTTATGGTAAGATCAAGAAGGCCAAGTCCAGCACCAGTGGAGATTGGAAGTTCATTGTCAACTATGGGGACAAGACTCAAACGTTGCGACTTGAGAAGTGCTTGTAAGTTCAACAAATGAATGTTGGAGCTCTACCTTAGTTTGACTGCCTCACAGGTGAACTTTGCATGAATTTCTTTTTGACTAACTGCAGATCTCCAGGAGACTCATGCAGCTACATCATGCCACATTTCCGCACTGCCTGCACACAAGTATACAATTACCACCGACTCCTCGCTTGGGATTCTGAAAAGGGACTTCACACGGACGTTTTCAAGGTTCTCGCAGTGGTTCACTTAAACTTATCAGAACGTTTTAGATAATCAAGCTTTTAACAAAATTGTAATCTTCGGTTTTAAATTAGGTCCCCACCTGCTGCACCTGCCACGTCTTAGGCTACTACGTTCCCGGAAGCAAAAAGGGCTTGCCACAAACACCTGCCATTCCTTCAATGAGACGAAGAGATCATTTAGGACCACGGTTTATGGGACCACCAAGGGCTCGCCGGATTCCACACTTGCCTCCCCCACGGAAGCCAATTCATCCGATGATGGTGCTAATGGCTGGCCCATCAGCTCCTAGCATCAGTCCATTGAACGTTGCTCCACCCACCGCACAAGTCTTATCTGCCACCTCAGCACCTACCCCAACCAATTCGTCCAGCTCGGCAGGCAGTGATGATGAGAGCCTTCGATCCCTTTTGATGCAGTACAGCAGTCTTCGGGAGAAAATTGCGAAACTGAAAGACAGTGAGCCAACGTTCAGTCATTCTTCACTTCAAGTTTATTAGCACTTTAAAATGACACTTGCTTTCATTTTTAAATAGGCAAAGGTGTAACCAGTCTGAGTTCCAGCGCAGTCAGCTCCAGCTCACTCCAGTCGAAACGATCCTCAAAACTCTACAGTCACTGGCCCAAAGACATCATCAAAGCCCTGCGGAAGCGAAAGCGTCAAAGCACCATTTCGCAGAAGAACAACAAGATGAAAAAACCGAGTCCGGAGATGTTGAAGAAACTGAAAAACCTGTTGGCAAACTCCACCAAGCTGGAAAATAATCCAAAGCTCAAGGCGAAGATACAAAAGTATCTGAAAAAGATCAAGGACGCCAGAGAAGGAAAGTCTCTCTCCTCATCCAGCAGACGAGGACGTAACATGAAGTTGAAGTTGACTCCTTCAGCAGACGCCAAACCGCAGAAAACCACCAAGAAAACTGGACTGAGCAAAGCAGATGCGAAGAAACGGCTCACAATCCTTCTGTCCGCAGCCACAAAGAAGCTACAAGAAGAGCGCAAGGCATCCGCGGCAACCACCTCTTCTACCTTCAATAGACTGACATCCTCCCAAGCATCAATGTCTGCACCCAGAAATCGTCAACTAGGCCCACCACCACCATCGAAGGTGAATTACGAGTCACATCCAATTTGGAACTACTTCCACAAGCTGCAGGCTGGTCACGCCCATCCCCCTGCTAGCAGAGCCAGAAGATTGAGAAGACTTTTTTAAAAGAAACACCAAATACAATGAGAAACGGGACGAAACTTTAATTTAATCAGTCATATAATAGGTAAAAATTTAGGCATCTAGTAATTTACGAGGATTCATATATAATTTTTTTACATAAACTGTTATCGCTATTATTCGGGGTCTACCTTTTAAGTATGCTTGCTCAGGATGACAAAATAGACAATATTTTTTAGGACAGAGAAATATTTAATTTTTGAATTCACCTTTCTGACTGGAGTTTGTTTTGTGCAAAACGACTACACGTTTTGGACATGCTATGATGACATCTATTCACGATTCGTAGTGGAGAGATGGCCATGCTTTGGTGAATGTTTTGTACATACATTTTTGCTATGATCACACTTTGACGTATGTTCGATGAGCTGAAATTTGAAAACACAATTCGACCATCAATGATAACGGAGGTGAGGTGAATTTTTTAGAAAAAAAAAAGAATTACCACGTTTACATTGTAATTGTGCCAGAATTAATTTTAAGCGAGTTACACACACTATTTTTGTACCTTATGTAATTAGGTTAGATTAACCTGTATGATTTGCAGCGAGGATAAATGTGATGACTATGATGCTTTCCAAGTGTATTTTTGTGTTCATGTGTAGGATGAATTTGCGTTTTCCAGAAATAATTGCAGGAGTTGATGCGTTTTATGAATAACAAGAATCCTGTATCTGTGGAGCTTATTTGGGTGAAATACTTTTACACTATTATACCTATACACACATAATAGTTTGGTGGTTGTGGAAAATATGTGAATGTTGAATGTGCGGTTATGTAACACAATGGATGATATTTATGATTCCAAAATACGATATTTGTGGTGTTGAATAAATATGGTTGATTGATGGCTTGAGAAGCAACGAGCTCTAGTTTATTTTTCACGATGCAATGATGTGCTGCAACCACAACGATTTGTACGTCAACACATCTCATAATTTTCTGGATTTTGCCAAAACTGTCGTGACCTAACAGGTTATCATCCCTAATGTTTTAGATTATTTTTATTAAACTCCGAGGTTACAGGTTCCCTTCAGACGCTTGTAAGTGGTCACCAAGTTCCTCACCAAATTCTGCTTAAAACGAATCACACTCATGTCTACAAAAGTGGATGCGAGTGCAGCTTCCGGCCCTTCTGTGAGCCGGTAGTGATGCATAGCCGCAATACGAGGAGGAACGAGCTTCAAAGTGTAGTTTCCAGCCAGCGAATAAATCAAATGTGTTCCAGCCAAAGCGATAGCGTCAGGATTGCAGATGTACTTAGAGCGTTCTCCATGAACGAAGACGCGGTCCTCTTTCAGAGTCAAACGTAATGTGCGAAGCCCCTCACTGATCTTCCGGGCGAGCTCGGTGTCTCTTCCAAAGTTCCAGTCTAGTTCTACCTTTTCCCGTCGGAGTTGTTGAAGCGGAAAGAAAATGTTTCGAAAGCTGAAGCATCCAACGCCCCCAGCCTCGCCTGTAGGATTGACGGGATTGATCATGTCGGAGAAATTGTCATGCAGCTTTGGAACGATTATCTCGTCCAAGTCGACATACACGATGTAGCGTGCTCTCTCGCGATGACGATAAATGCAGTCGTGTGTGACAGCAGCAAGGGCTTTGGAACCTCCTCGAAGTTGGGAGTATTCGAAATGAAGGTTTTGCCAGGGAAGAACGTTGATGGTGACATTGTCACTGTCGAGACTGGCCAATTGCTGCATCACACAACTCACTCGGGGTCCTATGCTCATGTTGTAAAACGTGAACATGCGAACTCCCATCAGCTTGTAGAATTCAAACCACTCGAGAAACTCGCCGACTTGGTCGTAATCGTATATTGGATTCACGCAAATGGCAAAGTCGACCTTCCCCTTTGTTTTGAGTTGTGATGTGTACTGGATCCGCAACTGATTCGTGGCCTTGTCAGCCCCACCATTTTTGCTATCGGTGGCAGGAGGAATTAGTGACACGTAGGGAGGAGTCATGTTGGCAGGCAATTTGCATCGAAAGAAGACAACTGCGTAATCCAAGTACCAATGTTCCGGATGTACCACTGCTACCGGTGTCTCACCCCGAATCAAATGAACCACCTCAGACGGAACTCGACGGAAGTCAATTGGAGTAAATGAAAATGCGCAGATTCCGTGAAATCCCGCCCAGGAGTTAGCGATAGCAATTATTACAGCGACGCCTGGCTCAATTGAATACGCGGAGTAAATAAAAGTGTTCGTGGTCGGGTCGAGAACTTGCCAGTCACCGTGACTGAACGCGTATAGGGGCTCTCCGAGGTTCTTCTCAAACTTGTAGAGCTTACTTTGTAATAATCATTAATACCACAAGACCTACGGTACACTGCAGAAGTACCAAGAGACGTTTTGTGCTTGACACTCCACACAATCGACGAAACAATACGATTGAACGAAACATAGTAAAAAAACTCACCTCTGACTGATCACCAGAGAAGGAAAAAATTATTAATGAAACTGAATTTCTAAATACTAAATACATACAATAGAATAAATCATATCGTTGTAGAAAAATTGCATTATGTAATTGTATGTGGACTGTGAATGTGAAAACATTGGCATTTGTGACGTGTGTAAAAACATGCATGGCTTTGTGACTAAAACAATGCATTGCCTCTGAATTCAATGAATGAATATCCTCGTTTCGGAAAAATCAAGTTTTTGAGTGAATCATTGGAAAATGTTTGAGCAAATCTGAGACTGTGATCTTTCCGTGTTAAATGCTTGACATATTTCATCAAAATGGAAATGGATTTGCTGTCAATATTTGTTCGAATTGGTTCCTTGTGCAGTGAAGTATTGGTTTTTCGTTCGCCGGTGTAAGCCGGAATGACAGGGATTATTATCATGTAAGTTGTTATTTGCCTTTTATTACTCTTTTCTCCCGTCTCGAATAAATATTGGTACACTTCTTTTCAATTAAGGAACTAACGTACTCTCGTCTTGTAACTAATCTGCTACACAATATTTGTATTTGACAGTAGTGTTACGTTACATGTTTTCATATAGTCGTATTACTATCAATATGTTATGTAGCCCACTTCTCTCGCACTCGTTAAACATGCCTTATTACTACACATTCAGCAAAACGTTCAACCAAAGTTGGTACGGGGACGTGTAGGTGTAACCCTATTCATTTTGTAATTTATGTAATACTATGTCTCCCTACTGTTGAACAATTTCATTTACTACATTCAAGTTCACTTAATTACACAATATGAATCCTTTATTTAAAAATCACTATGAGTTTGCCTTTTAAGTTTGCGAGCTCTGAACTCCAAGAATATGATGGAGGACTATTCTTGCTTTTTCTCACACTCGTGTATCTTTCTTCCCTCCATTTAGTAAATACAGTTTGAACTGTGATAAATACAGGCTTCCATTCTAGTGTCTACTTTTCCACGGATGCTTTTTACATAATATTGCACAAATTCCCGATCTACTTATCGAACATGGACAAGCATAATTACTATGCAGTGACATTTGTACGCACACATTCTTCACAGCACATTCAACCCTTTATCCAAACAATTCTTTGTCAACGCACTAAGTTGCAAGGTATTTGAGAGTTCCCTACTCACAGATTTGACTATATTTTGTTTATGTAATATTTCAACCGCAAACAAACTTTAATATGCACGCGCTCAATTTACAAGGCGATTAGTGTAGAAACTACTACACCCCGGGGAAACAGTTTCGCTCGTTTAAGCAATATAAGGCATAGCTCTGGATTCACTACGACATTCGCTCATAAACCGTAAACTTACAAAGTATGGCAGTTTTATGGCTTACACATATTATTTTTAATTATTACTGGCGCAAAATTTTCATCGCTTTTTTTACTTAAATAGTGGATCTTTTTAATATACTGCTGGTTACTACTATTAAGCTTTTGACTTTGGTAAACGTAATCCTATTGCAACGGGTTATTTTAGTTACACGAACAGTGTGAGATTATGCATGTTATGCATTAGCATTCGAAGAAAGTGTGAACAACATGATACAATCTTTTTTTTGACTAGATTGAACTCGGTCTCTCAAGAGAGAAGGAATGAATTCCCTGGTATCTGCTTACAATTTAGCTTATAATTATGTTGGATATTTAGTAAGTATTCCTATTCAAGTGAGAAAAGTTGAAAGCAAGTAGCCTATAGATTGATTTGATGTGCTTACATCAATGTAGACTTAGTAAGTACTTCAGGCAGGAAGATTTTTTTTTTCACGAACTGCAAACATTTCCGAAGAAAGCGTTGTATCCATATCCTCACTCTTTATACTACCGATACTACCTTATTGTTCTTAAAAAGATATTCAACGGAGTTTACGAGTCATAAATGAGAACACATGCATGATAATCGACAATGTGGTATGTGATGTCGCTGTGAGATCCAGTATAATGCTGACCGGCAGTATTTAACAAAAAAATAAGTTAGACACAGCAGGTAACTAAATGAAGACTGGGGATTTGAGACACGACTTCAGGAGAAGACCAAAGCTGTAGAACTAGGAAATAAAAGACTGCTTTGGAAGGATTGGAAGGATGAGTCATTATTACTCTTCGACTGAGATTCAACATGAACACGAGATCGCTACGAAAACTGTAAATAAATATGAAAAATACGCACGAACGTGATAATTGCAATTAATGTAACAGTTATTGTGTGTGTCAATCGTTTTCTTAGCCTATACTAAAATATCTTTTACCTAACGTTTGTAGCATGAGTTTTGTTTATCAAAGCTTACATCGTATTATTATACTGTGTCTGTAACTCATCTTTTGTCTACGGCTGACGTAAAACCGTGAAACTTTCCGTAGTTATTGCGTGAAGAAGAATTCACTGCTATAATAATACATAGTAATGTGATCACCAATGTTGTTTGCATTGAGAAATGCACACTTGTGTAGGATGTAGTATGTATGTCTCTGTGAAAATGGCGGTGTTTGACTCAATACTGTTTTCTATAGTACCATCATCGTGTTCAAACCGTTTCTCCCCCTCTTTTCAAAACTGAAGATGTTATGTATAAGATGTGAGATTATCATCGTTCAAAGAAAAACATTGGTGATGACAGTGGGGAGCGTAGGTTGTTGAAATTGAGGGAAACCAAACGGTATCAGGTTAAGTTTTAAAGACTCCTATTCGGACGTAAACGAATCTCAGTAGAAGCCCTTGTTGAGCATGAGGTAAGAGCCGGCAATCATTGTCAAGAGTTGGAGTGTCGTTTGACTGACCAGACTGAGAGAAGTCCAGGCTTGACGGGGTGCGTGATTACAACCGTCGTTGAGGCAGGCGCAGTAGGTGACTTGCACTTCGAAGGTGCCTGCCTTGTTGTAGCAACGCTCATTTCCGTCGGACGTCTCTCCCTCCTCTTCGTCTGTTTGAGTTCGGGGAGCCTCGGGCAAGTAGCCACATGTGCGGACCACACGAACGTCCGACCTTGAGCCGAGGGTAGCTAATCAGTGACACAAAGTTGAAGGAAATTAATTAATCGATGATATCTTCAAATGAGAAAATCAAGCGTGTTGTGAGTAGGTAATTAAGAGACTTACCTCGCTGCACGGTCTTTCGACAAATCGTCGTATTCATGTTTGGCATGAGCTGCTCGCAGTCCGCCTTCTCAATTGTCGTGGAGTCAAATGGATCACCGCAACGGGGATCTCGTGCAGAGTTGCACACGTAGCACATAATCCCCTTCTTCTGGTTGTTATTTTTCTGGTCTGGTTGTCCATTTGCTGTTCGATTACCAAGATATTAATAGAGGGGGATCACTTACATAATTATTGTATTGTAATGATACATGGCTAATAGCGGTTCAGTCATTACCTGGCGAAATGGCCAAAGCCAGACAGAGGCTAACACAGAACAACATTGAT
>JAHZMW010004876.1:0-21215 GCA_027743745.1 Alloscopus bannaensis | reverse complement strand
AAATCTTGTACAAAATGTCATCGTCTTAACTCATCAGCAATAAAAATAACTCGCTCAAGCCACAAGTCATTTTGATCGCTACAGTGATCTTCTTTAGATATTCGACAAGTGCGCAATGTACTGTATACCCTGACTACAAATTTTCCAAATCGGTCTTTGTGATGGCATTCACTTAGTTTTGGTTCAAAGTTTGTTTCAAGCTTGTACCGTGGGGAAAACTGTGAATTCACTTTTTGTTCAAGTAAGTTTTCGAAAGCACAACATTTTGATCAATGCATTACTAACTCAGAAAATGCGATTGACAAATTCTGAACTTTTTCCAAATTTGACTTCACAACAAGCATATCATCAATGAGATTGAGATTACAGTAGCTCTATAATTATATTGCAAGCACACCTTCCCGTATTATACCACAAACAAAAGACAGCGTCTATTCTTATCATGTGTAAGCGCTGCAAATCCATCGAAATCGACCGATGAAGACGCATAGACGAGGACATAATTTTTTTTGCAATAACGCAGTATTTTCCTTTTAGACACTGCTGCGCCTAGGAAAGGTGGACGCGTTGGTAATGATTTACCATCTTGACAAATATTTCGAGTTTGGTTCTGTATGACTAAACCCAAAACAATTCCCAACCCAACCTTATAGTGGAGAACCAACATGTTCAAATGACGTCAATTAACTGGTTTTTAGCTCCTGTTTTATTTATGTCCATGTGAATGAAAAGAGTGAAAAAGGAATTTCATCCATAGGACAGTTGGGTTCTGGCTAGTGTAGGATAACTCTTGGATAAAGGAATACTTACTCTGAGGGATAACTATTTCTTTTAGAATAGTAATGGTAAACATGTACATAATATGTATGTATATGTGAACCGTGTTTATTGTTTATTGGTCAGTGACTAGTAGTCACTGACTACACTCATGACTTTTCACGGTATGCAAATATCGTGCAGACGGATGTTCTCCATATTGTAGAAGTCTTTTTGACATGTCTTTACACTGTTAAGTGCTTACAAGCACAAACTTTATAGGATAAAATGAAAAAAAAATGGATGGATGGTTTTTGGTTTTGTAGAATTCGTTGAACTGGCCAAGGTATTAATGTGCATTTTATTGGTTTCTTGGGCAGACACTGCAACGCATAGCTGTCTCTATGAGAAATTCCTGCGCTATGAATAATATAAAACTACAGCGTCGGTTATTAGCACAAAAATGTTGATTACACGAGTTAGTAAGCCGGGAATGAACTTTACTGTTCGAGGTTGCAAAAATTAATTGAAGCTACTTTTATATACAAACATTCTCATTTGTACAGCAATCCAGCCACTTCGCGCAACTAGTTTCAGGCTATTTACGGCAAATGCTGTTGTGGATAATTAGGTAAGCACCCACAAGCGGCTGAGCCTGAGGGAAATGCAAAACTCATGACTGAGATGAGGGAGAGTCACCAAAGTAGATAATCCGCTTTAAATCAAGGCTAATTAGACAAGAGTGAGCTAATTGAACCAAAAAATCTAATTATCTTCCTCTCCCAAGAAAAACCTGTAAGAAATAGGAGGAGTTACTCAACCGGCTAAAATAAAATTGTTCATGTAGTTCCGCACAAGAGAAGAAGAATTTCCTTCTAAAATCGTAAACAAATTAGTCGTACACAATCTCACGAGAGATCAAGATATTCATAGTTTTTTATCTGAGCGAATCGGTTAAACCGAACCGGAAATGAGAATTTTTTCATTACAACTAAACCGCATCGTGCTCGCTCACTAATCTGTCTGACAAACTCAGCTCAAAATCAAGAAGCGCCAAAGGATCCCACTCCGTCAAGAACTCGGACTCTTTTTTTCCCTTGATGATGGTGTTGCTAATCATAAGACGTAAAAATCCCACTCCAATTACTCGAAAATCCTTTCTCCTTTTTAATTCTCATTATGGACACGTATATTGTTTCTGTGTTCATACAAGATGCGGTGTGCTCGCACGTTCAAATTCTCAAGTACAATAATTGAGTTGCCAGATTTACACACAGACGGAAAGAAAACACGCATACGAGCTTTTAATATGTGTTGTCTGTTCATACGTGAGCTCTCAACTCCACTTGTTCCGTGGAGGTTTTTGCTGCGCTTTTCTTTTTAAAAAATCTGAGCCAAATGTATATACCATGCATCATATTGTCGAGATTTTTTTCAGACCGTGTGCGTAATATCGGAAAGCATGCTCAGGGAACACATTGTGTGCACCACACGGCCAACCATTCTGTACACATTACTCTCAACGAAAAAAAGCAGTTCATTCATTTACAATGCGTGAGACAGAAAACTTTTTCCCGGTTTGTTTTTTTTTCTAATTCTCAATTTTTTCCCGTCGTGATGTATTTCCCTGTAGAAAGAACCATTTATAAAAAACCAAAACATTTTTGTATCAATTATTCGGCTCTTTTCGATTCGAGTTCGGGGAGCGTGCACATTAGAGAGAGCCGAAGAGAGAAAGAGGAGAAATTTGAAGCACGGAAAGGATACTGACGAGTGTAAGCATTAGAAATGGATGAAGAGAAGAACACATCTTCCACCTCTCTCTCTTCCCCCACTTTGGATTTCTCCGTTTTGATGTGTGTGGCACGCACACAGACACACAGGGCATCGATGAAAATACTGGGATCTAATGCAGTATCACTCGTTTTCCTTTCTGCAAACATTGCATAACAACAACGCATTTCCCTGTCGTGTGCACCTCCCGTAAATATATTTACACCATGACAAATACACATGACACACTCTGCTACACCGTAAACGTGAATACGCCGCTTTGTCCTGCTCTTTTTACTCCAAGTAGGGGAAACCAAGTAGGGAAGTACACATAATAATATGACTCACACACAACCATGATTGCAATGCGAGCGGAACAAGCCGGAGATTTTCCCTGGGATATGTGTATATGCGAGTATGGGAGTTTGGTGTCTCATTATCATTCGTACATATGTATCATCGTTGACTTTCCCGAGCGTAGATTTGGGAAGCTCATATAATATCATGTATACGAAATGAGCCAAAGTTAGAGTCGAATGAAAGGAATGGAGAAGGAGAGAGTTGCTGGAGAAAATACAGTATCCTCCAATACACTTGGAGTGCGGAGGAGTTCTCTTATCCCACCTACAAGCTGAGAAAGTGTAAGCACTAGTCGAATGAAAGGAATGGAGAAGGAGAGAGTTGCTGGAGAAAATACAGTATCCTCCAATACACTTGGAGTGCGGAGGAGTTCTCTTATCCCACCTACAAGCTAGAGAAAGTGTAAGCACAGTACTGTGAAGCTCATTGTGGCGTATCATTCTGTGTGACTGGCGCAGAACCTCAGACACACAGAAGTTTCAGCCATCTCTAGATGAAGGTCAATCGAGCTTTTTTTTTCATAAGTACATTTTTTCACTATTTTTTCTCTCACTTGCCACCACCGCACACACTACTGTTCAGCCCGCTTTCAATTCCACGATTTTTCTGCTTTCTCTCTCTCTCTCTGTGCATTTTTCCTCGTGCAAGTAGTAGAAAGAAGCAGTAGCTCAGAGTTTTTTCCCGGCTGACATTGGAATCTTCATCGCAAATGCATATATACAGAGCCTGTGAGTGAGTAGAGAAAAAATGAATAAAAATGTGGTATAGGGGTGTACACAATACTGTAAGGGTATATCTATTCGTGAGAGTAAAAGTGTGCGCTTGAGATAAAAAAGACAGAGAAAATCGGAAAAGCTGACAGCATTGTAAGATAGTGTAGTGGTATTCACTTCTTTCCATGACTTTCCGGATCCCGTTTGTTATTTTTGGTGTTGGCTGGCTCGATGCGTACCCGTTGCACTCGTAAGGTACTTTTTCTTCGCTCTCTCTCATTTTTCCACACACAAACTGATTCTAAGTGACTGATCGCAAAAGTTGTTATTGTCAGCAAACTTGCGAGTGTATTTTTTATACTGCTTTTTTGAAAGCTTGTACACACAGTCATTGCGGAATGGATTGCTCCTTGTGGTTGGTCCAGTGCTTAGCAGAGTGAGAAGAGTGCGAGTTGTGCAAGTATAGAAAAACAGACAAATCTTAAATAGTCATATATCTGGTGGATTGCCAATGTTTTGCAATCATGCAATAAATCTTTTGTCGCGTGGCACAGGTTGCGCTTTATGACATAGTTGGTGAAAGTTGTGAAAGTGGTGAAAAACCATTCGTATAAGTGTTTGCCCAGTGTTTTCTCTCGCAAAGTATGTACATGCATTTAATGTGCGCACAGATGTGTCACGGATATTTATTACATTTTTCAGCAGTGATCTGAGTGATTGAAATCGTATGTTTTTTGAGCTGGTAACATATTTTTACGACTTTTAGATAGCTATCGCTCTCAAACAGATTTCAATACGGTCAGCCTGTGAACTCTGACGAAGCGGGAAAAAGTTGACATCGAGATTTGATTTCAGGATCTTCCAAGTTGAATAGCTGACACAGGGCGAGATTTCATCATAATATTACGTAGTGTTTCACATTGTTCAAGTTGTTCGGACCTTCGAATCTTTCAGCTTGCTGCAAACCGGTAAGACACTATTTTGACCTGCTATGACGATTACATGCTAGCGACAAAATTGACTGACGAATCTGGACTTGAAAACGTATGCAATATACTTGTCACTCAAACGATAGTCAAAGCAATTATTCAAATCTGAGTCATACCTAGCAGTTAAGCCTAGTGTATCCTGCAAAGCAGATAATGGTTATATAGGGATCACAAGATCACAATTTAAGGTTAAGGATCACATAAACCAAATAGTATATTGTTTTACAAATTAAGTTTTCTATTAGCAATTGCTGAATAAAGCAAAGAAGCTTTCAATTGTCCTATAAGAGGTTAACCTGGAATAAGCACCTTCGTACAGACAAGTATGTCATGCTGTCCCTGCATTTGCATGCTAATAATTAGATTTTTGTTTACAAACTTTACTGCGCCCGCATATATGTATAAGGAGACTATTCCATCCATTTTTACAAATACAGCAGTGTAGAGACAACTTCTTTCAATGGATTAATGGTATTAATGTAAATGTGTAATGCCCATGGATTTGATACGATGTACTATTAATGTACATATAATTAAAGAATACTAGGTGCAGCTTTAGCATTAACTTTTCTTCTACATAAATTTCAAGGGGTTTGGTTGGTGTGGTGGCTTGTGCATTTAATTTTCCAAAAACTTCCTGAAATAATAATGGTCTTGGTAGGAGAATCACTTACTGCATAGGCGATGCTCAATGCACGACCAGGACGTTCGGTGTGAACCGAATGCACTTACAGCAAGTTCTCTTCTGGGGAGGCTTTAAGAACTGCAAACATTTCTACTCAAGTGGGACTCTCAGACAGCAGTTTTCAGAACTACAGCACACATAAAAGGGTAAGCAAGTGACAGGAAAACAGAAGCTGCTTGGCTTCTGGTAGTAAAGCAGTACGGAAAGAAGTAAGAGCAAAGGCGAAAGACTCTCTTCTCTCTCTCTCTCTCTCTCTCTCCGCTTTTTAAGCTCCACAATACGTTGAGCGCAAAGAGTGGCGCCAGGAGTCTGAGATGAAGGGCGAGATGATGACACATTACAAGTGAATATAGTGAGAAGCTTTTCTGTTGCTTTTGCTCCTGCTTCTGTTATTTGTCCCCAGCATCTCTTGTTTCGCTCCTATCTCTTCAGGATCTCTCCTCGTTCTCTTCCTCCACTAATTTTACTTTTTATATACATTGTAATTCTCACAAGGAGGCACAATTTCCACAAAAGCTCTCTCCAACCACACAAAGCATACATTTATTCCCTCCGTGGTATACACACTCAGAAACTGTGCTGCACGTAAATACGCCTGCATTTGCTACTCACAGATTTGGTGTAATATGCGGTAGCAGTGCCAACTTCCTCTTCCCTTTCCCACTGACATTTTTTCCTGAATTATTTAAAATTATTAACGTAGCTGATTCAGCATTTCAAAATAAATACAGGAATCCAGTCACCCAAGAAATTCACATAAGAATTTGTAAATTTACATCAACCTGTCATCTTTTATCACGGCCTGTACAAATTTCTCATTGGAACACATTTTTTCTATTTCTGGCGAAAGTTAAAGGCGTACCCATAAAAAAGAGAAGAGCTAAATCAGTGTGATTTACAGCGTTTCTCTGAGCAAATAGCAGAGGCAGTGGCTTTAGTTCATTGTTGACGCATGCAAGGAACTTGCATCAACTTGCTGTAGGTTTTGTACGAATACGTACTCACTGAAAATACCAAAATTCCTCAGCACTACTCCTCCGAAAACGGGAGCATACGTAAAACACGGAGAGTTTTCTCTTGAAAAATAAAAAAAAACGCAGAAAGAGATGTCTCCATATTTTAAAACGAAGAGTTGTACTCATGATTGGTAGCAAGTAAAGTATTAGAATAATTTATACACTCTTCCAGAGAGCTGGTGTGGGTTGTTGTTTTACACTGGGAAAGCAAGCACCCACTTCCAAACCATGTTAGACTCATGGCTCTCTATGCCACGTACTTCGTCATGATGAGCATTTACCTACGCATGTTTTGAAGATTCTGTTGATGTACCTACAGGGTTCTCCAGTTATGCTTGCACTCTACAACCTTCCCTTTCTCCTACTCCCTTTCTCTAATGAATCGCTCATTTGTTAATCTATTCGAAATAGAGATTAAGGGATCGGGGAGATCTCACAGTCGTTGTTCGTGGTGTTTTTATTCCCGCTTACATATTTCACTTACGTTCGCAGTGAAATCAGATTGTACATGGATAGGTGCGTCACTTTCTGTCTCTCGGTGAGTAAAAAATGTTCTAGCGCCAGGAATTGATGCGTCGTCTTCTCCGCTGTAAACCAAACTACATATGTAGTTCATCGTCAGGCAGCGTCCGTTGAGTTAGTGGTGTGTGCGTCTATGTCTGTGTGGTAAAAGCAGTGGCTACTGTGAAGTAATGCGTGTGTACACACATTTGTGCGGTACGTTAGAGACTACAGCAGTGATCAAAATCCGGAACAAAGGGAGAGGACACCTAGAGCGAAGAGCTCCCATAAATCATGACTATGAGATTGACACAGATGCAGACATTCATTGTAGAGGAATGTCATGGGGCTGGTGATGTATGTTTCTTTGGGTTATTTTTCTTGCCGCTTCCCTCGTTTTCACTTGGTTCGTTCAGCCTGACTCGTCACATTTCTGCCAGCGTGGCTAAAAATGTTTTATTAGACTCTTCTCGTTTTCGGTGGCGAACCAGATTATTGTTGGTTCCGAACTGGTGTACAATGTGTTTTTGTACATTCTCTCTTTGCTCAATGCTCCCTCACTTTCAGAGTTTAAGAATTGGGTAAAAGTGGTGGATTTATCGTGGTTCAATAATATTCCGAGTTTCGTCGATTTTTTTCCTTTCTCGAATGCTGAGCCACGGTAAATATTAAAACAGACTTGGAACATCCAATACAACGTGAGTTGCGATTTCCGTCTGTGGAATCAGCATTTAGTTGGTGACTAAAGGTAAAAACAAGTGACTGTAACCACCGCTCGGTTATACTTTATCCGGTTGTACGTTTCCTCACCATTTCTATAAGTTTGCTCTCTACAGCGGGACAAGTGATTTATGGGATTTTTCAGGCTGTTGTGCGTCAAAATCAAATCAAATAATACGCCGTATGTCCTCCGCGCATCGAGTGTGATGCCGCGCTTCAAGCTGTTCGACGTTCCTTGCTTTCTTTCACATATTATGAGCACAGTCCCATCATCATTGTAATAACTAAATCTATTAATATTAAACTTGAAATTCTGAATTTAAAATATTGTCTACTACAAAAGCCTGCGGAGAATAACTTGTAACAGTTAAAAAGAATTCATAGCTTAACATATCAACCTCGAATCTGAGTTATTATACCGCAAAACCTCTTTCTCTCACATAATTACATATGAAGTGATATTCATCCGCTAAATTTACTAACGATAAGTATCCAGAAGTTGCTGCTGTAGACACTTTATGAGGAGGAACTCTGTATTGTACACAGGAAAATGCAAAGTAATATTATGCAGTCTCATTGTCTATAGGGCAGCGTCTTAAATCATGTTGAAGACCACCTCTTTTTTGTGCCCTGATGGCCTTGAGGTAAAAATCAAGGTTACTTCCCCTTTAATGTTTAGCCTATTCATTACACAAGGGGCTATTAAAGTAGACCAGCAGGCGACTCTTGTTGTTCGCTACTTTATGGTTGTGTAGATTGCTCTTAATATGCAAATTGCAAACGTATGTAGTACATAAAAGTATAATGCGTTGGCCAACCGACCCATTGGATAGGCATGGCAAATTCATAATACATGCTGTAAATCTAGTTCTGTGATGGATATGCATGAATGTGAAATTACATGATGAAATGTATAGTGCATATACATGGTGTGCGCCTTCAAAATCATATTTACATGTGTATGATTGTATCAGAGAGTTAGAAAAATTGTTATAAACATCAGAGCACGACTTTATTAGCAAAGCTTCTTCTGGTAACCTACAGATTTTTGCCGCAGGTACAGAAAGGCTGACATCAAGATGGATTGCTACACGGAACGCAAACATGATCTGCAAAACTGCCACACATTTTAGTGTTTTAATGTGGGCAGGTTAATATGATGCAAGATCACCTCAAAAAGATATCTCCAGTTTCGTATTCTGTGAGAGGCATGTGAGCAGCACAACCCTTGATACTATCTTGTCTCGAACTGTACAAGCAACTAATGGAATCGTAAAAACGTAGAGTTTGCCATTACTTCATGAAATTGATGTATTATTACTGTGTTGACTACTTATTAGTTGACATAGATTGGTGTGTGCGCTCAATACATTTTTCTGCTCTTTACTAAAATGCAAATTCAAGTTATTTCCTTTAGTCCACAGGACTCATCCATCAATACTTCAAGTTTTCCACATCTATTTAATTGTACAGTGTAAGTTTGCTGGACACATATCTAAATGTCTTGCATCTGCAGAAAGCACAGTCTCAATCGTTTTGTCGAACCTTTTTATAGATGGTTCAGATACAAGCAGGACATAAGGTAGGTACGTCTGTTGGTAAGTAGACTCACACTCCCATTGTTCCATTTTTGGCACGGAACCCAGTGAGCGTCTCGAAACTGACAGTGACACTGACATTCAATCACGTCCAATTTGCATGCGGATAAAATGATTCATTAAAATTTGTTGGTAGTGGTTATGAACTGAATTATTAATGTGATCCTCCTGTACGAATGAAACGAGTGATTTGTATTGTGCAAGACTTTTGTTTATCGCTCGAGATCACCAAGGTGTATTCGAGTTGAGGAGTAGTAAACTAGAAGTAACAGCAATAAATGTAGTCTTAGCCATGTCCACACAACTATAATCTTTCCTAATGATTAAATGACCAAATCAGTTTGACGATGCAAACAGTTTTTGTTCGTCTTCGTCTTTTATCAGTTGGTTTTTTCAAGGTTTTTTCTGACAATCAATATCCACACTCACATGACTTCTCCGCTGTTCGACTGGATATACAATATATTTTGCAATAAGCTGTCTATTTCGTCTAGTAGTCTAAAAAAATCGCTTTCAATGAATGGCAAGCTGGATTCTACGTATGTTACAGCTGTAATGTAAGCGTCTTCATGACATAGACATGCACATGACTCATCATGTATTCATGTCACTTTCCTTTCCCATCATCATCATTCCCATTAAGAGCCTTATATTGCACAATAAAATGTTTGTGTGTTTGCCTGCTGCGAGATTGTGCCTCCAAAAATCATGAGCAGAGTTGGAATGATGTGCTTCCAAAAATTCTCCAGAAATTCTAGAGATGAGGTGTAATTCTTTGTACGTTTACGGCTGCGCTTTATTATTTTCTTTATTATACTAACAACGCAATACATGTGCTCGTCATTTTGTTATTCGATTACCCTTCCCTCGGGCAAAGTAGTTGCCTTCAATGCAAGGCATATTGTACTCTTCTTCCTTGGAGCAGAGTTGCGAGAAAATTGTCATAGTGGATGAACAATATTATTTGCGCAGTCTTTTCAACTTCCATACTTGGACATGCATTCATCGAATTTCCATTCACCACAACAATTATTGATGATTATGATTATACTCAAATCTTCCGTAATTACTTCGACGTAAAATCGAATACACGAGAACTGATGATCAGAGTCTGTGAGGTTCGTTTGCAAAGATCACATTTGTCAGCTTCAGCTTTGTCGTCCAGGACCAGCTCCAGTATTGGGCAGAAGACGTTGAATTAAATGGAAGAACTTTCGCGATTAAAATTATGTACCAATTTTTTCATATATTTACAGATATATGAATGTCGACGTCCCAGTACATTCCTTAGAAGTCGTCTATGATATATATTAGGATATGCTGTCGTACTATTTGTATGAGAGCGTACATTTTCTATAATTAAGTATTCTAGTTTGCGGACTGAGATAATGTCAGTCAATCGGACTTGGCGGCTATAGTTTTTTAAAGAGAAATACTACTAGTAGAAACATGGTCCGAAACAAAGTCAAAAGTCAACTTTTCAGTACATTCTAAAGAAAGAGAGAATGTCTCTTGCTTATGTCACAGACTAGAGAGTAGTACGAACTGAGAGTAACATTTAGTTGGATAATGGATGATGATGGTAAATGTAAGAGTAAATAAAACAACACTTACGTTTCAGGGGCGGAAGGCTACATTAGCTTTTAAGGAACACCAGCATTTAAATATATGATTTAATGCTTATACTGATTCACTTTCGTATCTGAGATGAGACGGTGTGTTGGCCAGTCTGAGACCGCGCAGTTAAAACGGATTTTTATATCTTTTGACAGGTGGACATGCAGACTTCCATTGCTACACAAAAGTCGTTTCCATAAACGTTGGCTGAAGTGAGGTAGACATTGAATCAATGTCTTTCATAGCAGTCTTTCGTTTTGATAAAGATGTCTGCACCAGGTGATTATATACTGTTGTATGCAGCGTGCCAAGTGCTTAGGGATACGCAAAGATAATAAAAGTAATAGGAATAGATTTTTTAAATAAAAAATTCTTCTCAAAGGATTGGGTTTCAGGAGAGTGCGCTGATGAAGATTACAGTGTAATCTTGAACTTCATCGCTAACCCAATGTTGACTCTGACTGCACAATTTCTTACAAAATGTCATTCAAAGTAGCCGAACCGCTCAGTACAGAACAGTTTTATTATTGGCCGGCTCCGGCTGATTGTTGTAAGGTAATTGTTGCAGATGAATCATCTAGCTGTTGAACTGCTTTTAAAGTGGTCGCTTATCAGGTGAAATCAGAGCAATATAGGAGAAAGGGAAATGTGTATGTTTTTTCTTTCAACATTTCTTACTTACCGTGCTTTCTCAGATCCATTTTTATGCTTTACTCGCAAACAAACAATACTCGGCCTGCTCTTTATGTATATATTGCATCCCAGTTACCGTCTAACATCAGTAACACATCGAGACACAGCCCGGTAATTATTATTTTGTAATTACCCCCAAAAATAGAAAAGAAATAATCAAAAGATTGTTAAAATTGAGTTAATGTTTTATTGAAAAATCAACTCTCTCGACCTCACCCCATGCGTAGTCATCATCAGTTCACGGCCAGTTCATGTATATCCTGTAAGCTTTTCCATCGGCGTGTGTGAAGATTGCCATCTTTAATTTACCTGTAATCTCCTCTCACTCATTACCATGTTTTCCGTATCTGTAGTGTTAGGGATGCCAGGTTGATATGCTGTTAGCTGGCTTCATGTCGGGGTGTCATAAAACTCACTTCAAAACTAATTAAACTGGTCAGCAATTTTTTAATGCATACAAACGCAACATGCTTCTTAAACTTTGTATTTTAGTTTTTTCATAGAGAGAAAAAAAAGTACAATTCAAACAGCGCCAGAATATCAGAGTCAGGCATCTTTATCCCCTGAGTGTGTCTGCGAATGGCGTTTTTATTTTCGGAAGAATTGCTGATTACGTGGCTCTCTAATGTGGTGAGTGACCTAGGATAATAAAGATAACATTGTATTTCTTGGCAGAATGCTGGGGAATAGTAAGACAGTTTAGTTTTGGCACTTTTTAGTCACACAAATTAACACATACTCATTTGCATATTTAAGTAAAAATTATACACAATTATAAGCAGCTCCGTGTTCTGCTATATACAAGTCGCCAGGATTTTCATAACTCAGGAGTAAGAATGGAAACTGACATCAACCAATAGCTGCTTTTTGGCGTAACCTGCCGTGTTCGACTTTTGCGCACTTCTGAATCCGCATCTTCGTATGCTCCCTACAACATTGCTCCAACTTTTTGAGTTCATCCGAGAAACTCTTTTTGTCAAATTAGAATATAACTTTTATAAATTTTAGGAAATCGCAACAAGACCCAGAGCCTCTCATCTGATCGCGCTGGTTTGACTCAAAAAAAAATTTCTCTTTCTCTCGACAAGTTGTTGGCAAACCATGTTTTTCAATGAAATACTTGAAGTGAAAAAACGTATGATTTTATTAGTACAATCATGATAATGATGATCACGCATGATGGTAATGAGTTTCGGAACTGGATGCATGCGATGTGAGCACAATCTCCGTCCCTCTTGCACAAGTCTGGTCTGCGTTGTGTGCTCTTCATAAACATTGTATACGCTGCTGGCGTAATAAAATTTATATACCATACAGACGGAAGGAGGTTATACCTGTAAGATAGGCAAATAGCTGAAAACATTTTATACGTTCCGATAAGTCGAATTTATATTGATGAAGTACATGAAGGAGTGAGAATGACGTAAAGAGCAAAGTGAAAGATTTTTATCAGTTTTATGACTTAATATACTCAATGGATATTGCTGATTTTTTTTTTCATTCTATTGAGGATGTTTTTCCCTGCAGTAAAGAAACCCTTGTCGTGTAATTTTTATGTGAACCTCACCTAGCCTGCCTATTTTTCAATTTCTATCTCACTCCTTCCACAATTTTTCCGCGGTACTCATGGACGCAGAAAGGTGTACGCATTGAAAGCAGGTAGTGATGATGATTACAATGATCATACACCTTCTAGCCGAGCTTTAGCAAGCAATGTAATTGTAGTCGAAGTTGGAATTTGAATACTTGGTGGGGAAGCCTTATATCGTGATGGACGAGTGAGAGAGAGAAGAGAGGGGATTCGCTTTACAAGAAAGAGCCCGAAAAGTGCTTCAGCTGGTTTGGAAGACGGTAGGCGGTAATAATGTTCTTGTGTGTTTGATTTTCTACAAAACTTGTTTCTTCACTGGAGTTAGTGATTAGACAAAGAGAAGCAATAAATGCAATAATAATAATGACTTGACGAGAGCCAGGACTGGTTTTTTATTCTTCCAATGTGCCGACATATACATCATACATCCCTTTTCAAATGTAGATTTGTCTTGAGTCGACGTACACGTCTCTAGATGATGAGGCTAGTGCTTCGTGTTTCCGTCACCTGACCCTTATGCACTTACGCGCGATGAAGAATGTACACCAGCCATTGCGCGAGTCTTTATGGTTCGCACGAATATTTGTTAAGTATGAAAACAAATGAAAAGTTTTGAATGTTCAAGAGAGAAAGATATTATTGCTGAAAAAGAGTGGCTTTAGAGCGCGGTAGGAGCTCGATTTCCTTTCACAAGCGTATCATGTCGAGTGTCTGGTCGACAAAGCGAATGACGGTGAACATGAATTACTTATCATTGTTATTGCCACTGGACCTAGCATTATCGCTGACGCGGTGCAATGTTCGGACCAAGTTGCGATATGGTGAGTGCATCCCAAAATATACGAGAAAAAACACTGCCATTGCTCCGCTTTGAAGCACGGTTTTATTCCCTCGTAATGGGAATTTAATAGTTCTTCTGCACTAATTGTAAGTAGAATCTCATTCAATATACGTCAAGGCTTCCATGAGAAATGTAAAGTGTTGTAAGGTACAAGAAGGGTTTCGCTCCAACTCAGTGAGTACGTTAGCTAGATTTTTTTCTGTAATTTTTTTTTTGAAACTTTTTGGTTTTCTGCGAAAATAAAGGAGGGTTGCGCTTCTAGCCCAGTGAGTGTCGGCACCAGTTGACTCGTTTCAGGAATTGGTAGGAGGATACGAAAACATCATGAAGCAAAGACTTACACAGATTGGTAATAGTATGCATGCACGCTCAGAGAGTTAGATAGTCGGAGCATGTAGTTTTTACAGAAAGGTAGGAGCCGGCAAGGAATTTTCGATTCGGTACTATTATTAATTTAAACGGTTTACGATGCCCGGCTTTTCTCTACTTTTAATTTACACAGATTTGACATGCATGAAACTAGCTATTCAACTCTACTGCTCAAGTTGAGCAGATAATAGTTGATTTCGAATTTAGAAGGAGCACGACTTCTAAAACTGAAGAAAGGTTGTAAAGATTTTGAAAATCAGGTCGGCAGTGACGGCAAAGTTGAGGCATGACTTAATCTTTCTCTTATCGCCAAATATTCATGTACCACCAGAACGTGTTCTAAGACCTAGATTCCAAGTGAAATCGCAGACAGTTTTTCTTCTTATCCTCGATTGAGTAAATATGAAATACGGTGTGAGCTAAGGTAGTGGGCACACGAGCAAGAGCAAGCAACGGAAGTAACATGTTCATGTTCTCCTAGAGATCCATACAAAGAAGTAAAACGACAAGTCAATCCTGACAATATTCCATGTTGCAGCAACATTGTGCAGACTACAGAGTAGTTTTTCAGAGTATTTGGCATCTCTGGAAAGATGCCAAATAGTCCTCAAGAATAGTCACATTTATCAAACGTATTGAAATGGGAGCTTTGTTGGAAGAATCTCACCACATCGTGGAATGAAGTAATATTCACTCGTTCGCGCAGGACGCATGGCATAGTGTATGTATAAAACTTTCAATGAGATATCAGGATATGCTTTCTGCTGATCTTACACGATTCACACAATAACACCAGATTACGGAGACCATTATATGATGCACATGAAAATAAACGCTGCAACATTTTTAGCTTTTGCACATTTTGTGTACAGAGAACAATGCTACGAAAAATGTTTTTTTTTGTCACGGACTCACTACTATTTTCAAGTAGCAAATTTGAAATCAAACTCTAGCCGAAAATACGGTTACTACAATCTAATTATTGGTGAATTATTTCACCGGTCATGAGTGTCTTGATGGGGCACACAGGCATCTCCGAAGAAAATATTGAACCTGTTCAACTGTTCTATATTTAATAATGAACAAATTGGAATGTCAAGTTGTCATTACCGTAATTCTTTCAAATTTTTGGACCAGGATTAGAATTTTATGCCGGGTTTCACTAGGGGAATACAAAGCACACCCCTAATGTACTGTAAAACACTGAAAGGCTTTCAAAATTAGTACTTGTTTCTCGCAAATCCCTTGACTGATAGGCTACATTAATAAACTTATTATTTCATTCTAGTATTATTAATTTGGTTCTAGTACATGGAATGCGTAGGATGTATACAGGCATGTTATTGATATTCATACGGAACTTTCTAGAGGATTATGAATTTACATTCTGTCTTCCATATAAATACTACTGAAGACTAAAAAATACAGGTATTGGTATTGCCATAAAGATATGGTTTAGTTTTACTCTGACTTTTCACTTTCACCAAGACCGAATCGTAGCCCAAACCATTAGTCAAAGTGTGCTACATTGCATTGTTTCGCAGTTTGTAGCATGAAAAGAGCATGTAAAATGCACCGCACCTTCAAAATTCCTCAAAATAAATTCAGGAGAGAGAGAGCAGTCGGAAAACCTTGTAATGAAATCAACTTCGCATTAAAGAGGAGAGGAAAAGTATAATGGATATTAAACCGTACTCCCCCTTTTAGTGCATCCAATCATACAGTATCCTCCGAGTATTCGTACACTTGATAAAACATCACCTTGAAAATGATACGGCTCTATTTTGTAAACACAGCTTTTTTAACCCACTGCCTTAGTAGAGAAACGTAGTCACACTCCTAACAAAACAAGAACGAAAGTGAGCATGGGGATTCGGAGGAATGGATAAGACTTGATCGTCAAGTGGTCTCCAACGTGTTATTATCAGAATTAGAAAAAGTGTCTTATTTAAATACATTCGTATAAAAGTAGACGAACACGATGCATGACGTTAGCATGCTTGACACAATGAACAACATTTCTCAGTGTTGGAGACTTCCCAATAAAATCTCATATGAGCATACGAGTACGTATAATAGTAATGGGATCCAACTCACATATTGCATCTCATCTTCTCAAATGTTTCTTCTTCCAGCGTGCTCACTTCGTTTTCTCCGCATCTTCTCGTGGGACCACTTGTACTCTCGTTGTTCCTACAACTTCTTCGTCTTTGGCTGTTAGTATGACGATGGACATTCAAAGGAATGATCTTGATGTCTGGCTGCATAACTCAAAGAAGTGCATATAGACACGACTCGCAGTCAATATAGATATACGACCAGTCAGTCTTTCTCGAGAAACTCTGGATATTATGACTTTTTCTCTTTTGTTGCTTATGTTATTTTGAGATGCTTAGAAGCTTAGGGCACTCGTCTTGAGAGGGAACTCTATCGAGAAAGAAAAAAACACGTATCGGAAAGGATCATCATAACAGTGTAGAAAATAAAATGCAGTGTGTTCTTGCTGCACACATCGCCTCATCATCGTCATCGCAGTTGTAGTAGTAGTGGCCTTATAACAAACTGAAAACGGAACGCTTGTTTCAGTTTTTTCTTAACATTTAAACACATGTGTGTGCACAGCGTACGTCTTACGCTATATTCATCGTACTCATTGTCCTTCACATCTCCATGCATTCACCTATATACTTACACTAATCACACAATAACCACAATGTAAAAGAGGCGAGACTCTCATCTGCTCCAAGGAAAGGATAAGTGAGTGGTAGCGGCGAAGTAAAAATGTGCACACAAGGAATCAGACAAGTTTCACTGTGAAGGGGTTGATCCTGAGACAAACGTGAAGGAAAAAAGAGAAGAGACGATTTGGATTAGTTAAATGATCCTCTTGATTCGTACTGATCATACGAAAAGTTGTTCGCCAAATTATCTACAGCAAGAGTTTTTTTTATATATTGTAGCACGTCCTATACTACTAACTTGGTGTAAACGTGTGTAAACACAGACCACTAATATACACTTATACAGGAACCTATATACCACGCTGCATTACAATTTTGACCTGGTTAAGTTTTTCTACGAGATTTCTGAAGCGCAAGGAATATGTAGTAGGGAAGAAAACACCAGTGGTGGTCACAGTGCTACAACTACAAGCTATTGGCATAGTTGTGTTCTTGTGTCATCATCAGTTCTTACACCGGAGCCAATAAATAGTTGACTTTTCTTTATACTACTCGCTTTTTGCAAAGCGCGTCCCTCTCATTTGGATGCACTGTTGCATTTTGTGTGAAAGCATTTTCCCCTTTGTTCTCTCACCATCACAGTTTCCTACACACACAACGGATTGCATAGCCCACACGAGAGTGGAAAGGATGCCGATATTTCTGGTTTTTTCAGCAAAAAAATATTAGGTGTAGACATCGTATCTGATTGTAGTCGGAGGTCTCGCAAAAAAATAACTGCATTTGCATGGTTGCATCTCGTGTAGTAAGTGTGTTTATGTGCGAAACGCTACACAAGAGCTCATGTATTTTATCACACACTTTGTAACACATATCATTTGCTCGATGAGCAGTTCTTTGTTGTCGCTCGACTTTGCAATGTGACGAACGACGTGTGGTGGGCTGTCAGCTAGTGCGTGGAAGATTGTGATGTGTGAGCGTTGCCTTTTTCCTCAGTAAAGCCGGTGCATATCTAGTTTTACGAGGTTTCGACCATTATAGAAAAAAAATCTTTAAACAACCTCCGGAATTCTTGTAGGTGGATCAGCGTTGCTAATTAATAGCCACCCATTAATTAGCCACCTAATATTTTCACCGAGGTACTGTACTAAAGTTTGACTCTGTGCGAGTGACGCTCGAGTATGAAAGCCAATGGTTATGGAAAGTGATGAGTGATTCTTGAGAGAGTACTTCCAGTTCTACACGCACGTTTGAGTTAGCGTGAGAGAGTGTAAAATGCTGCATACAAAATTGCTATTTGTGTAGATCACGGACACGGATTACTCAGGAGTAGTAGACGTTCCGACTTGTCCATAGTGAAGAAAAGAAGTGAACAAGTGAAAGTAGTATCAAGCACTTTATACAAAGCTATTGTATGTGATAGGTAAAAGCGATGCTTACTCTGGCACTGTTTTAGGGGGATATATAAAAAATATGTTGCGTGCAGAGGTTTTTACTCTGCTATAGTTCTTGAAACAATTATTATTACACATCCGGGCGATAAAAAATGATGGAACTAACTACCGCTCAATCTGATAAGGGAGGAGGAGCTACGAATGGCACAACTGTTCTTCATCATCATCATCACCCTTTCATGTATCCCACTGATCTCAGAGTGCTTGGCTACGCTGCCGGGGTCGCAGCCTCTGTGCTGTCCCTGCCACATCAAAACTCGTCGTCATCTTCCTCCTCACCCGGCTCTGGACATATTTTGAGCCCTTTGAGTCCCACCAACTTGAGTCTTGGAGGAAATAATGGAGTAATTACAAATAATACAGCTGTTTCCACACCTGGTTCACCTATCGGGGGATTCCTACTTCCGAAGAATCTCTTGTTTTCTGAAGAGGTTGCTGTCGTATATTAAGACTTTTGTTCGCTTTGTTTTTTCTCTCCGATTAACCTTTCCTAAGCTATGATTAGGACCCTCGAATCCTTACCTCTGAGCATGTTTAACCCGTTGCTTACAGGAGCTTTTACTACTGTTAACAAAACGTAGCATTTTTATTAGCATGCAATGCTTTTCTAATTTTATAAATATACACTGCAAGCTGTAATTAACACTATCTGTGCGAAAGACCTACAGCTTGCAAGCAAGCAAGTTGAGGGTCTGTTGAAAACAAACCTTGCCATACCACCTTACACCATGTTAAAGTAAGGTTTTGCAAACGCTGTGAGAGTTTATGCAGTCGGTACGAAACGCATAATTCGATTAAACGATGGAATGTGAGAAGGGTCCATTTAGAAACAAAAATGCTTCTCTTGTTGGATTTTTAAACGAGTGCATAATATAGTTAAGGTTAGGTTAGCGAAACTGTAGCTATGTTCTAGATAGGTGGAATAATTTAGAAAAAAAAATTGCGTAAGTTAGAATTTAATCGGACATTGTGTTGCTGGGAATCAATGCTCTTCATGTAGGCAGTCAGAGAGAAACCGACTTGAATTTTAAATGACGAGCAGACCAGCGGCAACACGATACTTCTTTGTTATAATTATTGCTGACTAATTGCTGAATAGTTTTTTAATAAGTTTCATCAGTTAGATTTTGTACGGATAGCATAATGTAGGATTTAAATATAAAAAACAAAAGAGGACTTCCCGTTGCCATTTCTTTTAGCGTAAAACGCATCACTGAAAAGTATTCCCAAGAGGTTCGTCGGTTCACTTCATAACTTTCCGTTTCAATTGCAAATTTTGTGGGATTGATATGGAAAACGGTGTTTGTGTTGAATTTCTCCCCTCTAATTCCATAATTGGACAAGAATGATCCATTCTTTCCGAAAGTAATTACAGGCAAAGTATAAAAGTTATGAAGTGAGGAAATACCACCTCCTCTTTTACGCTGCAGCCATACAGCGAGATGAAGTTACAGTGGGTATACGCTGGTTCTAGTCTGATGACTTTTTCTCTACGGCTTGCCCACTACCTGTGCCGCTGAGCGCTGTAAAGCGCGATGGCATATATGATTAATGAGTATTAATTGACACCATACCTGGTTGTTATGTTTGATTTATTCTACTAAACAATGCAGAGGCACGACAGGTTGCTCTGCTTTTACTCCTCCATGAATACGTAATAGAATTTTAAAGTAAGCTCACACTGTAAACACTGCACGTACAAGCTGTGCAAGCATATGTCATGCAGGCGCATGGGATAATATGTGAGCGTTTGAGTACGATGCAGGTTCAAAGAAGGAGTGTGGGTCTACAGCGTTTATGCGGCGAGGCGCTATGATTTGGTGGTTTCAAGTTGTAGCAGTCCGCAATCTATACTTGATTTATGAAATAATCAACTTTTCCTTGCTCTCAGAAATGTCGATCTTTCATGGCTTTGATTGCACTTACAGCAAATTCAAATTAGCAGTCCGCAATCTATACTTGATTTATGAAATAATCAACTTTTCCTTGCTCTCAGAAATGTCGATCTTTCATGGCTTTGATTGCACTTGCAGCAAATTCAAATTCTATTGTGTACAATTTTATATATTGCTATGGGCTGAAAGAAAAGAGTTGGTTTCATTTGAAAAGCCATTGTTGAACAAGATTTTTTAAGTAAAACGTACAGAATACATGCACCCGGTGAGCTACAATGCTTATAATATTATTCAGTCCCTAATTATCCTTTTTAACTGATCAGGTTGTCCGTTTTAGAAGGTCAGCATGTCACACAGGAGCATCTATAAGCTGCAAGCTGTGACTTTTGACAAGAGGGAATATCCCGAATCAGAATTTAGAAAGCTAGCCAACACAGTTCGTGTCAAACTTGGGTTAATTCACAAAAAAAACCTTTCAATTGAAATGAGAATAGTTTGTTGTGCCTCACCTCATTCAAGGATGCAGACGATAAGAATAATCTCACGTGATGCAGTTTTTCCATTGTTTGCATTTTTACAGTGTTTGTGGGCGCAGCCACACAAGTACTAAAGGAATGGGTGAGGGGAAACTGGCAAATGTACATAAAGATAAGATGGGGGAGAAGGCAAGCCTAGAAAATGTGCATTTTTCTTACTTCCATCAACTTCGTAGTACCACTCTCTCGGGTTTTTGTTTTCACTCAAAATATTCACCACAAATTCATCATTCATGCAAGCCTACGGGCCAATGAAAATATTTTCATTCCATTCCCTCTCATTTTTTTCAAGTGGTTAGAAAAACACAGGAAAAGACAAGTCTCGCTTTTCCCATCCAATACATGACTGTAGAAATTGATCGCACTAGAACAATGCTACATACCAAGCCACAGAAGTCCTTCCTTCTGCCACTGAATTTAGTGAAAC
>JAHZMW010004875.1:0-10272 GCA_027743745.1 Alloscopus bannaensis | reverse complement strand
GCATTTGATAATACACAATTAGGAGAAATAAGAGAATTGTAGGTGTGCATTGTAGCGTGAAAAATTGCACATGAAAAGACTTTCTTCCGTGAGATTTCACTCAGACTTTCCTATCATATTTGCTTATTTTTGTGTGAGATTCCGCTATACAGCATTACCTTCAACAGTCTCGAGGAGCGGGGCAAAGTGAGGAAGCGAAATATCTTCGTACTTGGCTAAAACCACCACAGAGTAATTGCTAAGATGGCCGCTGGCATCGACTTGTAGTTGTGTTGCGACATCATCACAAAACGGACTTTTGTCTAGATGAGAAATCAACACAGCCATTACAGCACATCATCATCAAGCCTGGAGACAGTATCAGAGTTGTGTACGTCAAGTCAGATTCAGGATTGACTCACCGAATTGAAACTTGGTGAAAGCAAACTTGCGCCAATGGTAATAGTGAACAAAATTATTTATAGCTAGTATCACATCTGATATTGATGGTTTGATAGATATCACTCCGGGAACCTGTAAACGACAGTAGATTAGCACCGAGTATTTTCATGGATCAAGAGTCGACTTTTAGTAGGCGCGTTTTATATAATGTGTAGGTAAAAGCACTGAAAAAGGACAATGTTTCAACGAGACTCTCTGAAAGTCGTTCCCACTTTGTAAACTTAAAAGCATGTCTCCAGCGATTAACGGCTTATTTTTCATGGGGTTTGTAAATCCAGAGTTGTAAAACAAAGTGAAAGTAAACTCTCTCACATACGCGTTACAGAACGCTAATTTTCATGCCTGAACTCTTATATTCTCCAGTAAAACTTTTGGCTATACCAAGTGTAGTGAATAGTTATGTATGTGTGAAACATGTCGACTGAAACAATAATTAATTTTCACCAGCTGTGTATGTGTGTACGCTGTCACTCTAATGGATTCCTAGCTGAAAGTAATAGCAAACATAAATACTCTCATTCCTAGCCGATCCAAAATCAGGCGTTCTGATCACAATTGAAGGCTTTCAGTTGAGGAATTTGCTGTAATTACGTTAAACTGTTAGGTACATCATTTACGTCTAGATTTTGCAACGCAAGAAAGCCAGTTGGCTTTCTCTCTCTCTTTGCTTATTAATCCTAGAAATTGACTACGGTAGAAGGTTTCTCAAAGTGAAATTGTCCTATTTGATCGAAGCGATAAAATAACGTGACACATACTCCACGGCGCACTGCCAAGTAATCCACAGTGTTTGCTGTAAGTACCAGGTACTGTGTGGATGTGTTTTCGTGGAATGAATATGTGAAGCAGGAAAACAATGTTGTAAAAGCTGGTCTTATTCCACAATTAAAAGTATTAAATGACTCGTGTTCAAAATCCAGCCACAAAGCGTGCAGCTGACCAAGTAAGAGAACAATGGGCGGAAGTGAAATCCCACTCGCGATCAATATCATTGTGGAATCTCAGCAAATTGTGGCACATCGTCCAATTCTTCGTTTGTAATCATAAAAACAATTATCAAAGACTAGGACTGAAGACACAGACATGATCGGAAGTACAACAGCAAGCTTGGGTAGAGGTTATAAAAAGTTAGGTAGAAAACGCTTTTACTACCAACCTTGGAACATGTCCATGAAAAGAATTGCCGTCCCTGATTATACCGGAAAGTAGCTGCTGTTGGACAGAGATGAGGCTCTAACGAGGCAATAATCTGTCCTTTGGGATCCCTCTTTGCAAGCGATATGAACTTTATGAGTCCGTTACTTCCATCACAGATATCTGCCAAACAATAAGAATCCATTCATGGGTTTGGGAAACTTGCTGGATGCAAAGCAAAGATTTTTTTATACTACTAACAGACATTAAGATCATTCTGCTTAGGTAAAATATCCTTTTAAATGTATAATTGATAAAACATACATATTTATATGCAAGGCTTCACTCATCATAATTTCGCGTTCATTTGTCCTTTTGTAGTTAATGTTGTTCAGCTTAAAATGTTGTATCTAAAACCCAACTCCAGCAATAACGGTAGTGTATTTACCCGTACCCTAAGCCACAAACGACGAATTGCACTTGTTGAAGCAAAGCGTTACAAGATATTTGAAAAAGGGGTACCAATGAAAACGACCGGCGCAACCCTCTGGAACCTCCGGGAATATGATCTTATTCCGAGGTATTCACTTCATCAAATTAGTTTTCATTTTAAAACAACCTCAGCAATTTTTGGGCAAACACAAAACAACTCGGGCATACTGCTCTCGATCTTTATAACTCGACTCCACACACCACAGAGTTTTATAGCGTAATATAATTCCATGCACAAAAGCCAGCATCTGGGCAGCCACCTGGATTTCCAAACCGCGCACTTTCAGGCCTTTTAAAGGTAACCTTTTCTCAAGACTACTACAATAAGGATGTTCTAAAATATTCAAACAGTAATGATTATGATTGCGCAATACAAAGCAGTACAGAAAGTGCTACATGACTGCCTAATAACAAACTTCTCACTCATTTATAAAGCCATCCAGAATATTCAAATGAAATAGCAGCGTAATCTCTCTCCTTTCACGGCATTCCATTCTAAAACAACAAACAAGAAGTCTCTTTCTCACTCAGAGTTTCTCACAAGCAGAGTAATCTCAAAGTATTGAGAAACGCCAGTACACAACGCCAAGTTCTGGGAGAAGCTTCATGAATACATCACAGCACACAAAGAAAGCATGAGTGAATTCCACAACTCAAACTTGAACACATTATAAAAGCTCAAGAAGCAGAACAGAAGCGGCACAGTTGCTACTGTGCCGCTCCAGCACATAATCTGTATGTATTGTGCATTTGTTTCATTTTCTTCTTTTCATTACTTGGGAAAGTGACGTTTTGCTGAGGCTCTACTGTAAGTGTGGTGTGCGTGAGAACGCCTTTCCTGACTTCCTTGTGCTGTCGTAATGTTATTATTTCATGTGGCAACTGCAAGTACCTACAAAAGGCTTATGCGATGTGAACTGATACCGGTGGTTGTCTCAATGTTGACTTTCTCTGAAAACGCACCAACCTCCAGCTTTGGAGACTTACTGCTTCAAAATACTCACATACTCGGTTTCTCCGCTCCTTTTTTGCAAAGGAGAGAGCCTAAAAGAACCACTTCCTCCCTATTATAAAAGATTGGATATTCTGAGCTGTCCTTGTACGCTACACTGGTGTGGACTTTCTCTTTTTCCTTGTGTGAAGCGACACACGAGACTATTCAGTGCATGCATTATGTACAGACCTGTCATAATAATAGACTCTTATAAGCATAATGTGGCGGTTGCAAATTTACAAAAGAAAAATCCGAACCTTAAAAGCTCACACATTTGCGTGTAGCAGCTTAAAGTCCACACGCCTCACGACGCAACAAGAAATGGAAAGTGAGAGCTTGCAACTCAACCATTTTTCTCCCCTTCCTTTACCATATAATATAGTAATCCAACTAGTTTTTAGTGAAATTCCAGCTCTGTATTGTTGAAACTAATCGGATAGTCTGTTAAATCCTTGAACATACACACACCCGGCGTTAACACCAGAGTGGAGAGACAACAGACAAGTGAAAGCAAATCAACCACATTTGACTCCCATCGGGAACAGAGAAGCGAGCGGGGTGGAAGGGTTTTTAATTTCACAAAATGAAAATCAAGTTTACCAAAGCTGTTTTTTTTTTCAAATTTGAACAGTGCTGCTGTAGCTAGCAGACAAACCTTGCTATAAATATGTACATGCATATGGATGAATCCGTACACGCCGCTAGCAGCAACCTTCGCATTATGCTGTAACCTCTGATAGAGCTCACCATATTATTTATGCCTCGGTATCTTCCTCCGAAGAGAATCAGTAAACATGTGGGGCTGTGTACAGTGGGAGGGTGAAAGCAAAAATTTACTAAAAGTCAACACCGCTAAAATTCATTCAAATTTTATTCACATAGTTTCCCCCTCGCTCGACTTTATCCTATTCTCTTATAGCTACTTTACTGAGCGTAATGACGAACATACTCATTCGAAGTTTGGTCTCATTACCATTTCTCGGTGAATTTTTATGGTGGATAACTAGCCAAGCTTATGGCTTTTCCCAAATAAATGGTGACAGGAAGATACACTCTCAACTCATGAAACCCATCCCACACAACACAAATAGCATTATGAATGCAAATTTTGTAGCTCGTCCGACCAACGAGCTTTTGAACACATACGGAAGGAATGTCTTCAGGGGAAAGAGGCTCGTAACCAATTTTTATAATATAAAATGAATCCTGCTTGCATTCTCCCTCGGAGTCGCATATGTCACCACAACTCACAAATGACGGTTTCAACGATGTGTAAATCGTGTTGTACTACAGCTAAAGGGAAAAGCAGTAGTGACGGCATTGGTATTGCTTACGAAAAGATTTGGTAGTATACTTAATAGAAAAAACATTTGTGCATTAAGCAGTCTGCTAAATAAGACTCTTATTATAAGAGTCGGTGTACTCAAAAGACAAGTACAGAAAGCGGATTTCCTCACGTCCGGAGGCAATGTTTCCTAATTATCAGTGTCATTTCCTCTTAAAGATGACAAAGAACGAAATGGATTTTTTAATCGAGCGACGTACCTTCAGGTCCCAAAACACTGAGAGCGAGTTGCTCGTCTCGAAGTCCCAGGTGCACCATGTCCCTGATCCAGGTCACATTTATGGGAGTCTCGGTCGCTCCACATATTTCCGGGATGATCACGTTGAAATCTGAATTTGAGGAGTGGCACATCAGGGCCACCACAAGAAGGAAGTGCACATGCCACCGAAACCCCTTCAACTGGTAATGTACACGCGTTGTTGGGTTTGTAGATTTGGTGCAGCAGGATATTGTGCCGACAACAGATGGGAGGCTCGTGTGTCGAAATATCATACTGACTTTCAAATGGATTTGACGTATTTTCTTTAAAAATGCTGACTATAGGAAATACGCGACATTTTATCTCATCACATTTTCCGCACAACGTGTTATACAGTGACCGCTGTCCGGATTGTAGTATTTTAGAGCTGCAGCTAGTAAATGCTTGTGTGTGGCATCTTGCACAATGTTGAAAGTTTATCCACCTTGCTCTCCTCCATCTTGGTAGAAAACTCTTGATTACACTTTTGACAAAACCAGGAGTCGGTCAACCCAGCCAGAGTCTTTCCATAGAATAGTATTCCTTTTTAGAACAGCCCTTCTACAAACCTCAAACTCCACTCCATCTGTAAAATACATAAAGGAACACAACTTCTTAGCTCATTATACATAACAACTTTAATGTGCTTTCTTATTCTACGTATCTCCCATAAACAGAAAGTTTTCTGCTTATTTTTACTCCAACTTGCGTATATGATTGCATTGTTCTCTCATGCAAATGTAGACAACAAAGCGTAATCTTGAGTGTGACAACTTCTTCCATTTTATTAATCCTTACGAAACAGAGAAAACTAGCTTTTTCGCCTTTTCTCCCATGCTCACCATGAATAACCTACCTTAAACGTTAATCCATCGTTTCTTTCTCCGAGTTTCGCAGCTTTCTCCGTTGCGGGTGGCATAGCACATGTACACGCACCACGAGAATAAATTGATGAGCGTGAGTGTGCTCTAGTCTTTGCAACAGTTTTACCTGAACGCACACACAATTTTTCTTGGCTCTCAGAAATCTATTGAATTCACCAACTCTTTTTCATGGAGTTGCAGTAAAAATGACGGTTTATAGCCACATGAAAACACGACACAGCAGTGCACCAAAACCCCAGTGCAAGTTATTTGAGTACCTATGGAAGTGGAGCAGGGGTAGGTGGATTTGCAGCAGCACGTGTGGTGCAAGCGTTTAGAAGCATTTTTCAAGCATTTTTCAAGCACATGCAGCAGTCCCAAAAGAGAAATTTTAAAAATAATATGATTACACGTAGGAGCCATAGTCATGTTGTGGTATGGAACTGCCGTGTTTAGATTAACCAAGGTCAAGTAAAAGTCTGCACACGTCTGCACACACACCCCATGACTGCCTGCTCTCTCAGCGACTCTGTATATGGAGCTATTAGATTTTATAGAATTATCGTCCCATTTTTCATGGCCACGAAATACTAATTCCATTAACTGCGAAACACTGTGGATTAGGAACATACGTAGTACAGGGAGTATAAAAACTACTTTCTATGTGATTAAGCAATAAGCCGAAAATGGTCTTGAGGTTATTCGATGCTTATAATATACATTGCCTCTATTGCTCAACGCAGCATGACCATCGCACTCTGAATTATTTCGAGTCTCGTAATGGACAATATACCTTTGAAATTCTCATAAAAATAAATTACGTATACGACTTGTCGTTGGACACTCATAATACTAAAGAGGAACTTTCCCTGGACACTTTCCGGCTTGAAACGTGTTCTTGACCCGATACATGTATGCGATGGTTTACGCAAAGAGATTTGCTTATACTTGTACTTTGTGCTGTGCAAGAAGAAGACACAAAGTTGCACTATCAAAGCCTTCAGTGCATTTTTATAGGGTTAGTCTGACAATTGTGTATGCAGTACGCACACAGTTATACGGAGTCTGTATACCGTGTTTGATCAGCTAAATGGTCACAAAACTTACGGAAGTTGGAAATTTGAGACGATACAGCATTACATACATCAAATGTACACATTAAGATGCCTACAAAGAGACGTGCCCCACAACTTGGATAGCAGTGGTGTGCATCAGAAAGCTAAGCTGTAGCCGGTGTAATTGAAATTTATATTGCTGCACGAGTAATGCATAGTTTATTGCTATCCACTTGGTGGTGTCCCCGGAATAGATACTTTCTCTTACAGCAGAAACGAGATACGTTGCGGAGAAAGAAAGTCTTGCAACAGACCGCAGCTACTCTCATGGATGATTACTTTACGAGACAGCTAACCGACGTCTTAATAACTTCTTCGAAAAGTGACGGTGTTGTCAGTCTCAGAGATTATAGCCTCACTTTTAGCAACCCCATACCAAAGTATATATAATTCATTTACTTCACTCCAATCACGTCGTAGACTGGGTAAGCTCTCTGGGTGCTTGTGAAACATTAATACGTATGCCTTCTAACTTGCCTATACATATACATGCCAGCTACCTCACACAAATGCATTTAGGTAAATTTATAATTCATTTACTTCACTCCAATCACGTCGTAGACTGGGTAAGCTCTCTGGGCGCTTGTGAAACATTAATACGTATGCCTACTAACTTGCCTATACATACATACAGCTACCTCACACAAATGCATTTAGGTAAATGTAAACCTGCGGATGTTCGAAGATGAAAGCGCTTTGCATTTTCTCTCGACGTTTCTTTCGCTGAATTTACCTGACGTAATTAAAGCTAATGGGTTAGCATTTCATAACAGACTGCTGGAGAGGACGAATCATTGTTTCTGACAAGCTTATTTATTTTCAAAAAAAAGAAATATCAATTTTAGTAAGCACCAAAGTTCAGGTGCAATTTATATCGTGCAACCGCATGCTGCTGTTGTGGAAATCGCAGAAAATGGAAAATGTATCAACGGAATTTTCGTTTTAAAACTCATTTCCTTTTTATTTGATAATAAAAACAGTCCGTTTCATTCAACAATGGTGCTTCTGACAGTGTAATAAAAACTTTTACTTTTTCAATGTTTCATGTGCAGGTGAATATGTAAATGTAACTCTTCATTGAGAGAATAATTGAGCAATGTGTTATTCTCGACGACATGCTTATGCTTTCTGCAGCAACTTCTTGTAGCGTACACCTGCATATTAAAATTATGTATCTTGCTGTACACATAGTCAGTGACCTTCAGTTCTAATTCTTTTCGAAGAGTATTACTGACAAAGTTTTGAACATATTTGAATGGTAAGTGAAGCTTCAATAATTGATACTTGTGTTGAATTCAATCAACGTTTGCAAAGTACATACTAGAGTGTTGTATTGAATCTACTGAAATCTACTGGATCGAAAAGGGTTCAAACGTAAAGTTGTATGGAGCTAATGAAATGTATGTAATTTTACAACTTCCATTTACTTTCAATTATGAATCAATTTGGGTTGCTTGACACGCTATGCTGAAAATTGGTACTACCTGCATGGCATTTAAGCACAAATTATTGGTAAAATTATACACGCCGTGTCATCCGTGTTCCAGTAACTTGGAGTAGCTACAAGTCCATAGCGCAACCAAACTCTGTCCATCAAAATAAGTGTTTCTTTCTATTGAAGTCAGCTTGAAAATATCGAATACTAAGTTCATAAATGAATGATACAGCGGACAATGTCACTGTGAACCACTAAAATAGAATGTATTCTAAAATTACTCAGAAAGGAATGCTTTCTGGTTCAGGTAGACCCCAGTGTGTGTATGGGGAGAGCTGCTATTGGTCGCAGGTTTTGGACCCTGACACCAAATAAAATGCTGCTGGTATTGTGAAAGTCGAGACAGGAACGAGTGCATGTTTGTCTTCGTTTCTCGCAGAATAAATTGTTACTTGACACCCACTTCAGGATATTCGGCTCTTCCCAAGAAAATATATATCGGAAGGTTTGCTTGCAAGTCAAGTGCAGTAAGCACACAAATGTTTACTTACGAAGTGGTTTTCACTCAATTCAAGTACTTTCCTCGTGTGCACACAAACACAATTTATTCGGTTCACATGTAATTTATACTTTCAACCTGTGTTTGAACAAGAAGATCTCCGGTTTACTTTGCATTTTATATACTCTTTGTGGTCGCTGCGAGGCATTTTATATGTGTGAAATTTTATGAATGACAATTGTCACAGTTTTGTATTCAACTTCACGCTACCCACACGTCATTCTTCTGAAAAACATAAAGCGTTAATGTGACTGCACATTAAAGGAACATCTCTTTGCTATTTGACACTTCCCACAATGAGCATCCTCTGTTTGTTGAACAGCAAATTTGTGCAGCTCAAAAAAGGCTGAAAACCAGTAGAAGATAAAGTATTGTAGTAGTAGTCTATGAGCGCGCTTTGAAATGCAGATAGTTCGAAGCAAATGACGCGTGCACTGTAAAAATTTGGGGGATGCACAGTGGATGAAAGCGGAGAGAGTGAGTGAAAGCCGAGAATAAAAAGTGACTGTTTCCTGTAGAGCTTGATTTGGAGAAAACAAAATAAATGTTTCATTACAAAGATAGGAAGGAAATGTGTTCAGATTCGTAACTCACATATTCTGCACATATATATGTCCATAGTGCATAATCAGGAGTTTGTATTTCACACCATCCGCATTTTTATTTCTTAACTTATGAAGTTTAGTGTGGTGGTTCCCTGTTCCTCATACTCTTCTCCCAGATATGTAGTGACTTCTGCACTGTCACTCGTGTACTTTTACAGAACTGTCTCAAATAAGCATGGAACGGTAGGAAGAAAGTCACACATGCACAACATCCTAGGATCAGAACTTATCCGCTTTTGTGACAGACATACGGGGTTGCTCAGATAGCATACCTATATTAAAAGGTTTTTCTGAACTGTGTATGAGTTCATAAACACTTTTCGATAGGGGTACTCAAACTTGCACCAAGAATTTCTTCCGAAAATAGAAATGAAGACAAATAGGAAAATTTAAAAGGTTCTTCTGAACTGTGTATGAGTTCATAAACACTTTTCGATAGGGGTACTCAAACTTGCACCAAGAATTTCTTCCGAAAATAGAAATGAAGACAAATAGGAAAATTTTCCTCTCTGTTAGCTCAACAAACGTTGAATCCATACAGGACTTGTGCTCTATATGTACATAAAGCGAGGAAAGATTGATGGCGGAAAGGTCGACTCCAAACGCAAAGACAAATTCTGACTTGCCACCATAGGCAAAACTTCTTTAGTCATACTTAGGAATTCTTTAGTCATACAGAATATTGGTATTCTTTTGGTTGTTATTTAGAAGCTTCATACGTTGTACAATATTATGAACTACTTTGGCATACAGTGCATCTGGGTCACTGCCATGATCTTCAGGATTTGATAAAGGATTATGCTGAATACGCTCCACTTTCACGGATGAACTGAAATGAAAACATGAAATTTGGAATAGATGGAAGAGCGGAACAAACACTGAATAGAAAAACGATATGCTCAGCTAAAAAACAAGCGATCGCGTCCTTCTCGAGTGTTTGTACAGTAGTTTAGCATAAAAAGTTAGTCTAAAAGCTCAAGTTACTCACAAGCTACCCTTGCTACCAACGCGTGCTCCATTTTGGTCCATTTGTGAACGCAAAATTGGACGG
>JAHZMW010004873.1:0-11160 GCA_027743745.1 Alloscopus bannaensis | reverse complement strand
CTCTACGAGTTCGCCTACTTCAGTGTGGATGACGTGAAGATGAATCGACAGGAGTGGATCGGTATGACACAAAAAGTTGGATTTATTTCCGTTCTCCTTAGTTGAATAAACTAAAGGATACAAGGAATAGCTTTCGGCTTCTATAAAATGCTAGCTCAAAGTTTGTATATAGCCATCCGATTTTTTTTAAACCTGAGTATTGCATACTTATCTCGCATGAGAAATAATTGTACCATTTTTCGAAAAGGGTTCAATGCAAACTTTCACATTCCCTTTTTTCTAGAAGCCCTTCGAATTTGCAGCGACTCAGGTACTCTTCATTTCGTGTTGAACACACGATGCGCGTAATAAGTATACGTTTACACATTTCGAGTCAATTTGCGTGAATGATTCAATTGAGCTAAAAGAGTAAAGAGAATCTTCTGAAACCATGCACGTGTTCTACTCGAGCTCAATTTGTGTGGATAAAGATGTCTCAGGATATTCTCTATGGGGTACTTTGATGTGTTCTAAACGACCCATCCTCTTCACTGGAGCTCGGGTAGATTTAATTTACGGTATGTGAGTCGTGAGGACCAAAGCATGATCACCGCGATCAGACACGTTCTTACTCATAGATATTCCAGCCTTCAGGCTCCCAAGTAATCCTTTGAGTCAACGGGAGTCAGCGCTGTGACAATAACATATTAGTGAAGGATGTGGAACTTGTCTTTTCCGCTCTGTCTCCCATTATCACAATAGGATCGAGATTTGAGTCTAAAAGGAACACAGAAAGACATGAAACAAATGCGAGTGAAGAATGAATCGATAAGCTTTACACGCATAACACACTTTATAAAAAAACATTTGTACACCGTAGCTGCGAAATGAAAGCGATGTAATTGTAATGAAGTACTGGAAAATCTCAGGAATCCTCACTACAAGGAATTCTTACTGTTGGTTGTGTTTTTAGGAGCATATCATGAGAGTGAGCTTCAGTTTGTGTTTGGAGAGGCATACATGAACTACAGCAATCATTTGAGGTCATTTGATGACAAGAAGATGAGTGACTTCATGATGACGATATGGGGAAACTTTGCCCGCTACGGGTAAGCCGCAATACCGAAATGTTTTTGGATAAATATTGGTTTCACTCCTGGACATATTTTGATGGTTACGGATTACTTGGTGACGATGACTCATAGCATAACTGTAGAAAGTCGTGTTATAGCAGTAAAGCACGTTGTTTTTCTCTCGCTCCAGGAATCCCAACCCGGTAAGCCAAAATGACAGCGACAAATCCGGACTGAAATTCTCATGGACCAATTACACAGAGTTTAACCAGGACTTTGCTGTGCTCGGATTGAAGCCACATATGAGCAAATACTTCCTCACTGACAGGTACAATTTCGCCCGCTACCACACGCATAATTTATAGGAATGTTTGTGAAGAGTACCGAAAAGTGTCCCCTCTGCAAACATTCATAACGATCTGGAATTTCATACACGCATTTTTCTGCGTTCCTCTGGAGTCCCACAAAACCCCTGATTTGACGGCTTGATTGTTTCACGCAAAGGAATTCACTAGTCATTTCTTGAGATCAGCTCGACGAGCTCTCCTCTCCCCTAACAAAATTTGAAGAGATTTTCTCTCGTCGTACTTCTCTGATCCAGATGGCAAACATGTTCTCTCCGGTTTACAATGTAAGAGGAGATTCCCAAAAGAGACTCGAAATGCGTACACACCAAAGATAGAAAAACATTTCTCGATGCCCTTCAGGAACGAAAAAGTTTGTCGTCTAGTATGCAAACTCTAAATAGACGCATACATATGAGCAAGTCAAATTGTACAGATTGCCTTATTATTGGTACAAGTACAACTTAGCGTTGTCTTCTTGTATTGACTCGCGTCTTCAAAATCTTTTGGAGGAGAGAGCGCAATATATCATGCCGTGAATGGGTGTTTAGTGGCTAAAGAAAACGATGGCAAAGTCAAAGGCACACGCTGACGCTATGCTTGAATGCCTTTTTCGTAAGACACAACAGCGCTAACACACGATACACTGGGAAACATCTTCGACTCTCATTCACCTTTATCAGTGCATTCAATCTTTTCCCCGTAAATCACTTTTTATGAAAGTCTGAAAGAGGCAGATTAACTGCTCTTTCAGCTTCCCTTTTACTATACTTTCTTTTAAGTACTTATACACTGTTGCTTGCCAGTTGTCAAATGCAGATGAAAAAAAATGGGCAACAGGACTTGGAAAAAAGACATTTGCTTTAGCTACCATTTTTCATACTCGATAATATATCTGTGTAAATACACGGGAATGTGCGTGAGGAAGTGTAGTTACTCTTGGACAAAGATGGTTATCGTGGCTTTGATATGATTATTAACTGCACACAATTCGATTTGTTTATGACATGATAAATTATTGGCGAGAGGGGCAACTCAATTAAATCATTTTTAGAGAAACTACTTTTCCTCAATACGTCCTCTTTTGAGAGCTCCCATATATCTCTCGTGGATCTTTTTAGTCATGATGATTTGTGTCTTTTATTTTGGAAAGGATGCTCTTCTGGAACTTCTTCTTCCCCATCTTTCGCGACTACCCATTCCGGTTCAATCCCACGCCGGCATGCGACGAGTGGGAGATTATTAGCAAGAGTTGGACCTTTTGGGCTCTGCTCCTAGTCACTCTGGTGCTGGGATTCGCTCTCAGCATGCTTATCATGGTGCGCCTCAAGCGGAAGCTGTTCTCAACTCGGTTGCGGTCCAACAACAACACCGAGACCGTCACTCCGACGACAGGTTCGGGAGGGGTGGTGATGGTCGGAGGGGCAAACCACAATAATCACCATCATCACAGTAGTAGTACTAGTTCTTCGAGTATTAATCATAGGAATAGTCTTTCTAATAGGTCCGCTAGCGTTGTGAGAGGCCAGCAGGGGAATGGGAGTAGTAACAGTTTATTACATGGAGGTGCCAACGGCACGAGAGTGCTGTCGGCGAATAGTTCGAATGTGCCCATTAGCATGTAGCCATCGAGAGGTGATAATGGAGGAAGGGGGAATGGGAGTAGTAACAGTTTATTACATGGAGGTGCCAACGGCACGAGAGTGCTGTCGGCGAATAGTTCGAATGTGCCCATTAGCATGTAGCCATCGAGAGGTGATGAGTTCTCTGTTCGAGAGTGAGACTTCTTCATAGTATTATTATGTGAAAACCCAGCTTTCACCAAATCCTCACAAAGAGTACCACGTATTGCATATTGCTAATGATTCATTCAGCAGCACAAAGAGAACAACAAAAGTCATTAACTGGATAATCCTTGCGCTAACAGAGTCTTGAGTTTTATAATAATCATGAATGACGATTACATGCTGACTTGTCACCTTTGTGGGATGTACACACTCTCTACTTTAGTCACAAACTTTTATAGTCATTAATTTTCACTAAGCATATCGAGTATGAAACGATGCGTATTAAGTACAGAAATACAGGGAGGGTAACTCATTCCGAGCAATGAAACACACATCATCCCACCAGTGGTTCATCATCAGTTAAAATGTTAAATTTATGTATAATATGTATTCTCATTGAGACACGATGGAATCAAATTATCAATCAAGGTCTCTCTCTATTTTCGGTGCAGGGATTTGCAATGTCAAAAACAAACATCAACATGCGTAACATATCCAGTGCCAGGCCAAAGAGATAGCACAAAATCATTCCATTTTCTCACTCTTTCGAATTACATCGGCTTGGTTGAGAGGTTGGGATAATATATATACCTAAACACAATATATAAACACACATTCTACATTACCGAAATTAGCCATTGGTGTGTTTCCCCCATACTATTAGACTGTAATCATTTAAGATGCCAAAAAGTCGAAACTGATTTATATTATGTACGTATATCATGTTCCAATCTAAGGGAAAAATCATATTATAGTTTTTGTGATACTTGCTCGTAAGTTGTCTAGACCTTGTCTAGGGACAGATACGTGGAGAGATTTAGTGATAAAATTGATGTTCATACAGATACATAAGTACATGAGATGATATTATACGTATTAATTATATAGTATAATGTTAATTTTTTCATTGTAGCCTCCGAACTTACAATATTATTGTGAATTAATGTTAGGTACACATAGGTAATTTAGTGCTGAATGGATTCGACTGATGTTGGACGTGAAATGTTAAATTGTCCCATACGCAGAGTAGTATAGTCACAAAAGCGGAGTCCATTTTCATGAACCAGTCTGGCAGCTGCTCCTCTCAAAAATTTTGGAGAACGATGATCTTGTAGCTATCTCTCTCCTTATCTTGATCCTCCAAATTATACGCTCCCACAATGTGAAAATGTGCGTGCTTCTGAGGTATGATGCCCATCAATTCCAAATTTATTTTAAAATACTCTCTGCGAGAAGAGGGTAGTATAGTAATTAATGATTAAAGGGTTGTAGTTTGTCGTCGTTGATAATTGTGATAAATTTTAAATACCCTCATTATTGTCAAAGATTATGTGGCCAAAAACAACTCCTTTTATCTCATAATTTTTTCCTCTTTTACACAAACAAATCGTCTCTTTATCAACCGATTACATACTCTGGTAGCTTGTGTATTTAAGCTTAAAAACTTAGTTGACTGTGTATCTAAAAATATTTACCGGACAAGACAAATTATATCAATTATATACAGCGCTACTAGAAAATGCAGTTGGAGCAGCCAAATACAGTATACAAATCAACTGTAAGATGCCATGCTATACATTTATAAGCGTTTAAGGGTGAAAGATGAAGCTTTCGTTAAAAAAAGCAAAGATAAAACAAATGAGTTCATTATTATTCCAATCCGAAATAAAATTGTTTATTATAAATTTCAGTGACAGAACCAGAAAATCCACATCAATACATATTATTATGCCAATAAAAGAAAGAGCATCATCCACCCTTTTTTATTTGCATTTTGTTCAAGCAATCATGACACGACTCAATGCTAGCAAAATTACGCACATGATTCCTCTGTACAATTGTCGCAGATTTCAAATACACTTACACTTGTTAGCCCAATTTGGTTGACAGGGAAGGTCAGAGCGACGTCACACCAGCAGACTTGTCTCTGCATAGGTAGTTTTGCAATGTCATTTCACATACTAAATTGAATTTGTTCCATAGACCACGAACGTGTGACCCCGGATATAACCACTTAATTCCGAGTTATGCACACTCCAGGCTTTCTGGAGTCAATTCAGATGTTATGTAAAGCGTGAAGATATACTGACAGTAACAAGCATGTGGGAAAAGTGCAACACACAACGACCTCAGTATTTGAGACATCCAGTACTGGATACGTTCACACTCTTCAATCTTGACATACTTAAATACAGTTTGCATCTGGACCATCGGGCACAACCTTATCGTTTATTAACACAAATCATGGGATATGAAGATAACAAGCCCTATCATAACTGCTGGAACATGAGGTACAACTACAAATTCCAAATAATAAATTGTCCACTTGCTGCGCCCCGCCAAATGAGATTGTGACAAATTTTCAGGGTAGTCGAGTCAAAAGCCGTTCCCTCATGTTCTCTACTATTACGTTCACTTAACAGAAATTGGAATATTGATTTGATAATTACCATCATCAACACTTTGATCAACGGGAGCGCTTTGAAGCTGCGGGAATAAAGGCAAAAGTTACATGTCACATAAACCAAGTCATACGTACAACAAAATGAAAATATGTGTGCATAAAGCTCCACCATAAAATAATCGGTCAGTGTAAATTTTCAGTTAAAAATCTCAACCGTGATTCCAGCACACAATATGAATATTTTTTCGGTACATATAACGTGCATACATTTACATAAGGTGCTTATAAGAAAAACAGTCTTAAGCAAACCATTCACCATGATAAGCTTTTGCTTGAAAACATGTTTGCTTGCACACTTTACAGTTTACATCCATACAGCACATTGATGTTGATTGATTGCAGCAAACAATCATACATATACGTAACCAACTAAATCGATTGATTTTCCTTCGATTTCCCCCCAGCCAACTTTTCTTAAACAAGAATTGCTTTCCCTCAGTACATCACTGACCGGAGCCGGCAGAAGCCTTTTAGAGATTGACAGATTGATGTCTCGAGTAGGCACATATCAAGTTACCGGGATAATCAGTTCGGGTCTCACATGCCCATGCTGAATGGTCGAGCCTCAGTGTTTTTCTCAGATTATTTCAAAAAGTCCACATGACTATGACGATGCGTACGTCAACTTAAATTGAGAGTCACCAATTTATATGTATCTCGTCTGATAATACAACTTTCGTTTACACTCTGGTGTGGATGTCACCGTCAATATCGTGGTGAGAGGTGATAATCCATGAGAACTTTGATTGTTTGAGGACCATTCACGATTGTATATAGTAATAAGCATGACACAATATGACAAGTAAATATATTTATTGCTACCACGCACACGTTGTGTTCACACACTTAAACTGCAACGGCTCGCATGAGACTGATAGACCATATATTATTACTCTCCATGTGCTGTGTACGATCAAAGATTAAAATAACAAAGAGGAGAGTAACTTCGTTTTTACCGTTTATTCTCAAATAGTTCGTAAAATTAAACAAGGCTGAAAAAATGATAGGCTTGGGATCTCCTCTCTCTTAACTGCTCTGAACTGTACAATCATTAACACTCTCTTCCAAGCACCGTTGTCGAGTGCTTGTGTGTTCAACTCGTAATCACATCATCCTATACATCAGACAGCATTATGTTTTAAAGTATCGTCATCAGTAAATCAAGAAAATCACCTTCACAATTAAGAGAAAAGTTTGTGAGCAACATAAAATTTTCAGATTATCTCAAGTTCCCCCAGAGTAAAAATTTCTCTAGGAAAGGGACAAAATCGGGATAATGGAAAAGAAAGACGATGAGACGACCTACTACTTTGATCAGTCAGGAGTCGCTGTGACAAGTCAGAATGGGAGTAAACCCGGGCAAATCACCACCAACAGCTCATTACTCGTTCCAGATCTCTTAGAATCGCAACGACATGTCCCTCCGGTGAACACAAGTGGGGGAGATGAGGAGCCAGAGTATCACTGCGGGATTGGATCCTTTCATCCGGAATGGCTGCAGAAATTCGCGTCAAAGAAGGCGTTCATGGTGGTGTTTTCCCTTTTAGCCATTATCCATGTCGATGTGCTGGTCCTACTTTACCGCGACAATCACGACGCTCGAGAAACGCTTCAAAATCAGTTCGCAAACTGCGGGTATGTCGTCGGAAACGTCGGAAAAGATTGAAAACTGAATATTTCGAAATACTTAATTATGACACATTTTGATTGACTTCATAGGGGTGGTGATGACTGGGAACGAAATGTCTCAAATCATTTTCTCCCTCATACTCGCCTACTACGGGGGCAAAGGACACCGTCCCAGATGGATGGCTGCCGGGGTTTTGATTGCAGCCTTGAGCTGCTTCGTCTTGGCTTCTCCACACTTCTTCTACGGGCCTGGCAATGATGCCCTGAGTTTGACGGAGGAGTACGCACACCTCTTTGAAACAACAGGGGCCACCACGACGTCAACCACTACGCAAAGCTCTCTTATGGAAATGATGAATGACACGAGCACAGCCAATCCACTCCTTAAAGGTACTCATAGCCAGTAAATGTCCGTAATTACAAGTGAAAACATGGGTAATTATCAAGGTACACGACGCCCATATCACATGTAACGAGTCTCATTGTCCTCCTTTCTCCAACAATTGTTTTCCACTGAATTTCTCATCCAACGAGGTGAAAGCTCTCATGACTTGTATAAGTACCCCCTAAAATAGCAGACGACGAAGCTTCTAAAATGGTTCTCCACAGACATCTTTGTGCAGAAATAATAATAGTGGAGAAACCGGTGAAAGTCTGAAGGGAAAGGAGAAATTCTCGCCATATGAAACTTCTTTTCCACACTGTTGTTCCCATTCCGTGTAGTTGTGAAATGAAACTTGGAACGAGATTTTGACCTGCTTCACTGAGCTCGTCTTGTATGCATGAAAAAGCGTTGACTTTACTTGAGAAAGCTTTTAAAAGCTTTTCATCTCTCAACGCTTTCACTCTGTTGTGCTTGGTGAGGCGAGAGAGCTTTCAGCTATTTGCACACGCACACACTCACTACGAGTGGAGAAACTTATGCATGAAAAAGCGCTGACTTTACTTGAGAAAGCTTTTAAAAGCTTTTCATCTCTCAACGCTTTCACTCTGTTGTGCTTGGTGAGGCGAGAGAGCTTTCAGCTATTTGCACACGCACACACTCACTAAGAGTGGAAAACTCATTGTTTGAGAAGAACACACTTGAGATTTTTCTCAGTTTTTGTAGCAACTACTACAAACAATTCTTAGATTCTCACTACTAGTAGCAGTGGATTATTAAAGGAGCTAATCTTCCTTTCTCTTTCGTTAATAAGATGAGGCTCCTCCGTTTTTAATTTCCTCTCCTTCCACAGTCTCTTTCTCCAATTAATGAAAAAAAGCCCTCTTAGGCTTCCACCTATTAATTGCTCATTTCACCTTTGTCAAACGTGTTTGCACATCATTAATGAATAATATTTGTAAAAATTAGTTTTAAAAACAAAGGAAGCAATTGCTTAAGACCGGCCTATACCAAATGCAAAATTAATGATTCTTCCGTTTAAACAATGTGTAAAGCCAAGAATGGAATATGATTCTAAAAATATGTCTCCGGCTTACTCACCAAGAAAACTTTTCTGTGTTACTAGCGTCGAAGAAAAAGATCCAATTGTGCAATCGAGGGAGCAACGCTCCAAAGAGCACCCTGACCGATTGCGAAAAATCCGATACATCCGTCGTCCCCCTCATCTTGATTTTCATCTCCCAGTTTGTTTCCGGGATTGGGGTCCTCCTCTTCTTCACTCTTGGCGGACCGTACTTGGATGACAACATCAAGAAGACGAAGAGCCCCATGCTATTCGGTAAGATGATCCCTGTGTCACACCCGAGTAATTAGGAAAAGTTATAAGGTGTATCTCACCGATGTATGTATGTATCTCTTGTTTTTATTTTAGGGATAACCATGTCGATGAGATTGGTGGGTCCTACCTTCGGCTTTCTCTTTGCTGGATTTTGCCTCAAACAATACATTAGCCCGATGCTCACCCCCACCATTACGATAGGTCACCCTCAATGGTAAGGCTATGCTATTTTGAGTTCCCCTCAATTTTGAAATGGAGGCTTGAGATTACTCGAAATGGCTTACTTCTCGAGAGAAAGTCGTAATGTAACATTTCAATGACTTTTGAATAGGCTCGGTGCTTGGTGGCTTGGCTGGGTTGTGCTCGGATGTCTCATGATAGCGACATCATTCCTGATTGCCTTATTTCCTCGGGAGCTGCCTCGAGCTTCACTCCGGAAGCAACTTACGCAGACTATGACGGCATCCACGACAGGAAGTCAAATGAATTTGAACAGAGCAGGCTCTAAGCTCGTCCTCACTGCTGAGGCCGCTAACGAGAACCGAATGCCAACGATCTCAGGTATGAGGGTTATATTATATTACATGGTTTTGTAATTAGAGACGTCTTCAAGACGATGGTGAAGTGAAGTTGTGTTTTTGTGTGATGAAATTCTTCCTTTCACCTCACACTTTCCTCTGACAGACATTTTCTCATTACGTGAAGAAAAAAAAGTTGGAAATATGTTTCGCAAAAAAATGCTTTCTCCATCGCTGCATCCAAATAGAACACAAATCTTACGTTTTAATATATTTCACTTATGTTGCTTTAAACAGAGATGCCGAAAGCTGTGAAAGCCCTGATAACGAACAAGGTGAACCTCTTTAATAATCTGGCTGGCGTGTTCTACATTTTTTCCGCGATCGGCTACTGGACATACATGCCCAAGTATTTGGAAACTATTTTCATGCAAACGGCTGTCAACGCTTCTGTTATATCAGGTAGCCGTCTTATCCAAGTGACCATTTTGAGTCATGTCTGAATGTCTTCGCGTAATGCCCCAATGAAAATGTGAAATTTCAGGTGTGGTCAGCATAGCCTTCCAAGCGGTTGGACTTCTCCTGAGTGGGGCTCTAATCTCTAAGTATCAACCCAGTGCGCGGCTCCTCGCTGGGTGGAACGTCTTTCTCGGTTTCCTCTATGTTGCCGTAAAGTTCTCCTTCACGCAAATGGGCTGTGACCCCGGGAACCTGGCTTTCGGGGAGCGGACTGAGAGTGGAGAATGGAACTTGACGACAAACTGTAACTTGGACTGCAACTGCAAATCCAACAAAGTGTTCCCTGTCTGCTACCGAGACACTAATGAAGTCTACTACTCCGCTTGTCATGCTGGCTGCACCACAGAATTTAACGGGACCATCTCCGGCTGCGCTTGCATGGCAGACCCGATGGCTACACTTAGTGTTGGAACATGTAATGAAGGATGCTTCGCAACATTCATCACGTTCCTTGGAGTGAACGCTGCCATCAAATTACTGGACAGTTCTGGACGTATCGGTAACATGCTCGTGTCATACAGGTGCGCCTTGGCATCCTAGATCTGGCTCTTGAATGTTTCAGAAAAGACAACTTGTAATAACAACTTAAGTGTTGATTGAACATCTATTCCATTCCAATACAGATGTGTAGACCCGAAGGATAAATCACTTGCTATCGGTCTTAGCATTTTCCTCATCAGTGTACTAGCCATGCTGCCCAGTCCTATTCTATTTGGAAAAATCTTTGGTAATTCATTATTCTTATTGTTTTTCTACTTATATTAATATACCTAATTACGCCCGCACTGAATAATGATCTGTTTCATCGGTCTTTCAGACAATGCTTGTCTAGTGTGGGGAACAAAGTGTGGCGCCAGAGGGAACTGTTGGCTGTATGACGGTCAGAAACTTCGTTACTGGTTTAACCTATGCGCAGCAGGTACTCCTAACATTCCCTAATCGTAATTTAATAGATCGTAATTCACACTAGACACTGAAACCAATCTAACCATATATTGTTATCAACTTTCAGCTTTTACTTTGCTCGGTGCGCTGTTCGATTGTTTAGTTTGGTATTATGTGAAAGATTTGGACCTCTACGATGAGGATAAAAACGTGCGAAATCGATTAGAAAATACAAAATTGA
>JAHZMW010004872.1:0-11251 GCA_027743745.1 Alloscopus bannaensis | reverse complement strand
GTGTGCTCGGAGTCTCGACCGCGTTCATCGTAGGTTTCCTGCTCTTCATTTTTGTCATTCGGTACATTGAAAACCAGTACTGAAGCTGTTTTAAAGAGCTGGAGACTTGTCAGAAGGACGCTGCCCGTGAATCGTTCAATTTGGTAAGCAAAATTAGTACCAAGATATAAATTAAGTCTTAAAATAACGTTTTACATCCACCATTGCCTCAAGTTCACCTAACGGATAAAAGTGACTTAGTAAATTTAATGAAAAGGATAATGACGTCAGACTCATGAATATAGTTGAAGCAAACTTCCATTTTCGATTTGGCCTATTTGGCAATAATTGCTACAGAATATTTCGAACTGAATGAGCAGTCTCGCTCATTTGTTTTTGTATAAACACATGTCGTTGAATATTCCATCCCATATCCCATTTTAAACACATCAAAGTTCAACAGACATTGAAACTTTGAAGAACACAAAAACACAGGAAGACACTCTCCATAAAAGCATTCACACTTGTCATAAATCACCTCGAAATCTCTTCTTCTCTCTTCCCTTTTCCATCGTCGTGCTTCAAACCCTTTGCTTCTCACTCCCATAACTCACTCTTGTCTCAAAAAGCCTGAGTTTGCATCTCTGACTAATACAAGCTCGTCTCCCTTTGTGGAATTCATGGTTTTCTCATGCACTCACAAAACTTCACACTCGCTGACGGTCAAGCTTGAAAGAGAGGAGAATGCCTTGAATTCCTTTGAGATTTCTCACACGTCATGTGTCATCACATCACAGTTATTACATTGCATCATGTCAACTCCACCTTCGCATGCAAACTAAAATGCAAAACAGTCCTCCTCTCATTCAGTGAGTCCATGTCCGTTGTTACATCCCATTAGCTGCTGTCCATCGGGATGTCCATGACAAATTGTGCTACTACCAGATTGTGATAGCATAAATATTACGAGATGCTCACACAGTTTATGTGTGGTACAGTTTTGCTCCTCGTTTGTCAACCGAGAGTGAACCCTATTCAACCTCCTGACGGCACACACAGAATGAAGGTGGAATGAATCCATGCAAATAATGTGAAATATGAGACGAGCGCATCGTAAATCTGCAATATTCGACGAAGTTCATAATGAACATGTTCTTGTGTGGGTATACCCCGTACGACACATATATGTATAAAAGGGTAGGTTTTTATAGTTTATAAAGTGGGTTGGTGGAATTTCTGATGAACGAGCTCGTCTCTCGCCACAAATGTTTGGCAAGGAGCATGCAAATATCAATTTTAATTGAGCAATTCAACTCCGTCTCTTGATGAGAATACCAGAAGATGAGTTGCCTCTGGAACTTCAACCAGAACAGAGGCAATGTACATTATATCATTAAAGTATGTGCAAACACCCATGAACCAAGATGTGCATCTACACACATGAGAACCGTTTAGATCAAAACTCGTAATCCAAGTTAAGCCTCCAACTTTGACGGTTTGTGTGCCAACAAAAAGGCAGAGCAGTAATCCTTTCAAAGTGCAATCTCTGACGATCTCTAAAAAATTCAAAATCCTGTCACACTGTAATGTGGAGATGCACTAAAAATCTGAGTATCATCCTGGGTTTCCTGTTCGGAAATTGTGTCTCAAAGGACAAGTGTTAAGTTTCATACATCCGATTTACTACACACTATATGTCGTCTCTCATACAAAGTGCAACAGGAGAGTACAGTGATGTGTGATGTGCTATACAGCTTCTGACCGTTTTTTGGGAGTGCGTAGGGTGCATAAAGATGCAGACAGATGTTTTCTTGTTAACTCACATTATTTCGAAGAAAGTGAACACACACCCAATATCTTGATGTAGTTCCAAGTAGCGAAATATGAGAATTACAGAATGTTGGAAATTCAGCTAAAGTTTTTCAGATACCGTTTCCCGTTCGAAAAGTCATCCAATAAAACTAGTTGTTTGCTACAATTTAGACTTTATATTGAAGAACAGTACAGAGAAATGTTTCATGCACAAACTGTAAAGGAGCACATTTCGAACGTCTTGCACGTACAAGTTTGCATACAATATTGATGAAGAGAATATATGTATGAGTAGATGAGTGAGTTTGTGAGTAGTAGTACAGCAGGGAGCTAAAAATAACATGAGTAAAACCTTGCCGAGATTTTTTTCTACGATCTCTGGCCGTTGTTGCACAGTGAAAATGACTCCGGTTTCGAATGGTTGTGGGGCGATAATCTGTTCCACTGAGCGTATATATTGGATTCATCGTGTGTGTTTGTGTAGATTTCACCCAAAGAATTATCTATTTACTTAAAACTAATCTGCGCTCTCTCCGTCGTTATGAAGTGATAAAAAATGCGTGCCATAAGATAGTGTTTGGAAGGAGTGTAAACCTTCAAGAACTTTAGTCACTGACGATAGCTTCCATACAATTCCCGAATGCTTACACATTTTGGATAGTGAAATATTGGAAAGTTAGTTGCGTAATAGAAATTTCAACGAAGGAAGTGTGAGTGGTGAGCCTTAATTGGCGAAACAAGTTCTGAATTTTTTTCAGAATGTTAAGAAACCAAGTTTAAAACCATCTTTTTTACTGGATATATTGGTGGTGTGGCAATGGTGATATGGGAGTGTACACGAGGGCGCAGGAAAGGGTTCAACGCGTCTAAGTAGAATGTTCATTTTGTGCTGGTTTTTGGGGGCCCAGATCTCTGCAAAGTCGTACAAAATGTTTGAAAAGCTGTCCCAATCCGGTAAGAATTCTTTCTTGGATAATAAAAAGTTTTTGGCTTGTTTGAGCAGCTTTACTGTGGTGTGTACGCAGTACTAAGTCGTTTCCTATGAAAGACTCCTTCCGTCTGAACTTTTTTTTATATACACTTTAATTTGCAATACAAGCACCAGAGAGAATGTCAAGCGGTACTCGTTCAAGGTGAAGATAGAGGAGATAGAGAAAAAGATGGAAATTGAGGATTAAAACTTTCTCAAACTTTTTTTTTGACTCGAGTCACACACGAGAGCAGGATGGTAACGGGACGTGAGAAAAGGGATATTAAACTTTTTTGTTTGAACAGTTCTAGGGGGATAGATTAAAATAAGGTTTTTCGAAATTGAATGAAATGTATGCTGAAACTTGACTCCCTCATAAGCCAAGACGTTCCTCATCGTGATCTGCACCTGCGTGAGAGTTGTAGGCAAACATGTCGTTTTATAAAAAAAGGTGATGTTGAGAGAGAAAATTGGAGTAACGAGTTGTCAAGTGTTGAGTATAGTTTTTTTTTTGTTGAATAAGTTGATGTTTGACTTGTTGTACCTGCTTCAACATCGCTTTCATGAAGTGGGCTCTTTCCATAATGATTTTGCTGAGAAGACGTACCAAGTGCCAAGGAGCGTGTCACGGTTGGAGTATTCGGGGATTGTCGAAGAGCAGGCTATGGGTTGAAGGAGGAAAGAGGAGTAGGTATCGACTTGGGTGGGATTATTGGATGAGGATGATGTGTGGATGTCATCCGTCATGAATCTTTGGCAGGTTTGCACAATAAATATCTTTGGCTTGCCCTTGAGCTGCGGACATTTGTCGTGGTTGAATGTCTCGGTACAGGTTGATTGACCCGTGGTCTGTCGTTTCAATTTCACTAAATACTCCGGGACTTCTGATGGAAAGCGCAAAGAGAAGACGTTCAGCGAATTTCGACTTGAGCGTTTGGACAAAATCAGCTCAAAGTCCTGTCACATTCAATTGGTTCAGTAAATGTAATATGATCGAACCATACTAACAAAAATGAAAATTTTAAAACCTATTATTAAATATATGGCAGTTATTATTATATAATTTTTTACCTGGTGTTGTTAACGCTCATAAGAAGAGAACCGATTCTTCACCGTGACTTGGTGGCTACGTTCGGTACACAACGATGGAATGTATCAGTTTTAGACAGTTTTGATGTCGAACGTTGTTCAAGAATAGAGTGTATTATTTTTGAGCGCATCTCCGTCAGATTTGTAGCGAGCCTTTAAAAAAGCAGCGGTTGGTCAGCGTATATCCCAAAAATACATTTAATTATTTCCTACGGGGAAACCGGGATTAGGTGACAAATTATATAGGATTTGCGATTACGATATCACCAAGCGGGGCTTTTCGTCATGTTTTTATTTACATTTTTTCTCCTATTCGTCACAATATATTTTTAATCGTAATCAATAATCGTAACTATTACACGTGTGGACGCGGTTTAATTAGACTTCATGCAAGTGTCAACACGATTTCATGCAAACGGAATATCTTCAATTTCCCATTTTAGTGGCATTCGTAAAAAGGGACAATTTAGATTAGAAAAATGTACAAAAGACAATGTTTTTCTCAATAAAACATTGGCGAGTTTTCATCCACTTCCATGCTGAACTGCTTGGGCGGAAGAAAGTCACAAAGTAGTTCCAGTCCCATTGTCGTTCTAACAGCTTTGTCGCGCCTTGGTGGTCTCGGCCAGTCTAGAGGTGCGGTAAAGACTTCAATGAAGTCGTAGTCGCCATCCTGCTGCCTTGCATCGAAAGTTCTGTACTCCGGGAAAGGGCCGGACTGCACCACAACACACTCAATCTCATCGACCCCAACCCTCTTAAACCGGAACTCCGCTCTGACTCCTGCAACGATGAAGTTTTGTGGTCGGAAGCAGGTGCCGCAAGCAGGGCACGGGATCGAAATGTCGCTGGTGAGGCGAACAAAGTAAAATCCAAGTTTGAAGACAATTAGGCTTCGCTGGTACGAAGGGCACTTGCTCGAAGAACACTTCCCAATCAGGTTCAAGCCTCTCCGATAAGCTCTCCAGAAGTTTGTCACAGAGTTGAGGGGCCTCCCTATTCCAGCGAGCCAGGGTTGATTCATCCTGCACTTTTGGAAGGCTACCCGCGCTAGCAGCCCGTAGACGTAGTTGGCATTATTCAACTTTACGATCGTGAACGTCGGCCTTCTCGACTTTTTAGCTTTTCTTATCCTTTCCTCCTCGGCTTTCCTTTGGGCGAACAAGGTGTACTGATGGAAGGTAGAGTGTCGAACGCTGAAAAGCCTCCAATTGCTATGCACCTTGCTTGCAGGAGTGGAGAAGCAGTTTTTGGCGATCACTTTAGTTCCTTTCTGACGACTCAGAATAGCGTTGTAGAGAGCCATTTTGTCGATGTTCTAATATCAAAGACACAAATTGCGAATTTTCAATGTATTTTAATGCGAAACCCTCACAAACATGTCGCACAAGTTCAGTAGTCTTCACGTGTTTTACCTTTTTCTACATTTCTCCGAATTTTGTATATAAAGAAGTTTTTATTTCGTGGGATTTATACTGTTGAGTTTCTTAACCCCTTATTACTTCAATTGTAGCCGTTTATGGTTTAACAGACAACCCGTTTTACAAAAATCGGAAACGTTTAAATATAATTGAAGGCAAAGAGTATGTTTTCACTGCAGCCTTTTGCTCGCCCTTCTCACACAAAGTGAGTGCGATATGGATGTCTAAAATATGACTAACTATAAGAATAGTACAGTTCAGTGTTCTTTTTTGTGGATAACAAAGATCCTCGCGACAACAGTTTTGCATTGACATATCGTAAAATTATTCTTAATCTTAATCGTAGAATTCGTATTCTCCCTATTAAATAAGCACGTAGTGCTTCTTTCAACTCGGCTCCGTTCATTTTACATTATGTTTAAGAATGGATGCAGTACGAGGCATCTATAGCATGGTGGGTTACGTCACTCCAAGTAATTTGAGCCGTATCAAGAGTCATTTTAAGAACGATGACACTCATGTCTAAATATTTGCAGTTGCAATAAAACCCTGAACTTTGTCTGCCTTCATCCGCTACACAACGAAACATTATTTTTTCAATGCAGACTGTGCTCACTGCAAAAATTTCCAGCATAATAAGTGTGTAATAGTACTCGGAAAGCATTTTATTTTATTTATCTTTAATGTGCTTCTGTACAGAACGTTTTGAGGATTAGTAAACTTAATCTTCAAGCTCTCAGACGCCTTTTAGTGTCATAAAACCTTTGAAAACTAAAACTGTCTTTTTGAGCACAATAAATTATGAAACAAAAAAGCAAACTTGAATATAAACGGTTAAATCTCATTTAGTGTATTTATAAATTCTCAAACTTGCTCTTATAATAAAAATTAGGGATCCCTTCAAATCTTTAGCTTTTCCATCAACACTGCAATATCCAGAGCGCCCTCCGAACACACAGGGCATCTACTCTCGTGCTCCAGGCGACTGTCCAGGAGTAAGCATTTGTGATGAAAAGCATGGCCACAGAAAAGTTGAGAGATGTCATTACTCGATAAAATGAGGGTGTGACAACTACTACATCGATAAGCTTCCTCGCTCAGCCGCTTTGTCACAATTGCCACGACCCCATCAAAAGGTCGCTTTGTAGGGCTGCAATAAAAGTTTTTGAGGATTGCTTTGGGGAATTTGATAGACTCCAAGTTGATCCACTTCGCCCTCCTCTTGCCACTCCTTTGCTGCTCCCACCGGAAGTTGGCTCGAGCAGAGAGCACGACGAATTCCGTTGGAGTGACGTAGTCGTTGGTGCAAGCCATACAGGGAATGGTGGCTTTGTCCAGGAAAGCTTCAAAGAATCCGTAGCCCGCGTGGTACACAACACGACCACTCGGCTGGGCAGGGCACCACTTGTTCGGACAAATTCCGATGACGTTGAGTCCACTTCGAAATTTGTTCCATTGGACAGAGTCCTCACTGACTCCATTTATTGTAGATGATGAGCACGAGAAATAAATGGTGGCTCTGTCCGTTATCCGATAGTCTCCTAAGCGTTTCTCATTGTCAAGAACAATTCCGTTGAAAACGAGTCGCTGACTTGAAACAGGTATCTTGGAGTCACTTTCAATCAGCATTTTTAAATGTCCGACGGAAACATCTAGGTTCGTCACAGGCACCGGTATAACAGTTCCGTTCATGGTTTGCATAAAAACGTGAATACCTCTTGGAGTCACTTTCAATCAGCATTTTTAAATGTCCGACGGAAACATCTAGGTTCGTCACAGGCACCGGTATAACAGTTCCGTTCATGGTTTGCATAAAAACCTGAATACCATCAATCGTATCCGGGTGGCTCGAAGAAGGGGGATGAGGCACGTTGTTGGTTAAGCCAAACGAAAATTTTCCGGATGTTACTTCTCTGCCCTCGAACCGAACAGTGTATGACGGCTGAATTTGAGTGACATTTGTGACACTTCCGATCATCAAGGTTTTGGTGGTGTTCGAAAGGTCACGCATTGCACGGGTTTCGAATCCAGTGGCGCCATGAATAGGTTGATCATTCTTGTGAAGCTTTATTTGTTTTGAAGGGAGGCAGCTTTGGTCTTGCTTCAATCGGGAAGGCGTTGCTCGCTTCATCGCTGGCTCTCGTTGTCCTAAAATTCAGGGGATTTATTTCATGTTACTCAAATCTATATTATTTGTGCTGTGAAAATGATGCTGGTTATTATTATGTTTCTCCGATTCATCACCTAGTCAAGGGTTCACCAATCCCAATGTTTCAGCGAAGCTCAATCAAAAAGTTTTAGAATATATACAATATAATGAACAAAAAGCCGCGGTTTTGTTTGCTTTGGGTGCTAGAAGCTCAGCTAAATGTTAAAATCCTTCTTGTCCAATCGGTAGAAACGACACGGTAAGTTTAATGTAAGCCGTAAGCCTCGAGAAAAAACCAAAAGTTAAAAGCTGCTCACAATCGACATCCACTTCGATCTGACATGGTGACGAAACGTTTAAACCAAATGTGACTGCATTATGAACAGCGACATTTATCATTAACGAGGTTACCTAATGTGAGTCATTTTTAGAGGTCGTGATTTTTAAGACAATGCCCTCTACGTTAAGCTAGTCATAAAGCTACTTGAAATAGTCAACTCAGACAAGTCTGAGTCTCCAGTCTCAGTGGACTAAAACACTTAAAAGTGGTTGTTCTCTGATTCATCGTAGAAAAAATCACCAGCTTTCATAATTCTGTTGTGCGTGACAAATCTTCCAAACCTTATCCATTTCTAACAGCATCTGTGTAGACCATCACATTTTCCACTCAGGCTTCTCGTTTTCCATATGCAATTATTATCTGTACTGAATTGCCAGCCTTCAAGGAGTAGACGAAGGAAGGATATGAAACTGCCATTAAAAGCTAAATAAATGCTTCCATGTCTCGTCACCATAATAAATGGTGTACACCACCAAACTTTTTTCTACTCAATTCATTGTGACCATGTGTGTGCTCCAATCTTTGCCAAAAGTGTAACACAACCCAAGTTTATCTCATCAAATCTTATTACAGCAAAAATTGCGTTGCTCATCAACTCCGCACTGAGTACTTTTCGTTACACACTGCCTTTTGTATTCATGAGCACTCATGATGATGATGAGACCATTTCCCATTACACAATTTTATCTTTAGTAGCAATAGCATTGAAACATACCGAAGAAGTTACGCAGGCATTTTGTAACGAAAAAAGTTTGTGTAAATATTCTCTCATCATCTCAACTTTTTTCGTTAGCAAGTATTTATAGGTGGTAATTAAGCGTATGAGCAATTTACCGTAAAAAATCCATAACACAATGATGGCCTATATAGCTCGAGAGAAAGTAAAGAAAGTAATACCCATTAGTTTTGGAGTGGATGCGGGAAATGGGAGTGAGAAATCAGTGTGGCACGCTTTCTCTCGAGAGAAAGGGGACGTGGTGTTGGTGAAAGTGCCACACATAGAGAGCGTGCAGTGTGCCGGATGCGTATAGATTGCTTTACGACTTCCACACTTTTTCTACGATGATGCGCACATTTCGTACCTAGCTTGTTCTACACCGTTTTTTTCAAGAGAAAGCAATTTCAAAACTGTTACCATTAAGATCTTGAATAAGAAGTACACGGCTGTGTTGAGGCAGAATTGAAAGTGCGTATTACTGGAGAAAGAAGGTTTTTTATTTGTATTCCGTCTCAAAATCAGATTGAGCCGCTATGTTTGCTTAGGTAGTTGCTCCCTAGAAATAAAGTATGCTGCCACACGCATGTGCAGTGTGCCGGATGCGTATAGATTGCTTTACGACTTCCACACTTTTTCTACGATGATGCGCACATTTCGTACCTAGCTTGTTCTACACCGTTTTTTTTAGGAGAAAGCAATTTCAAAACTGTTACTATTAAGAAGTACACGGGTGTGTTGAGGCAGAATTGTAAAGTGCGTATTACTGGAGAAAGAAGGTTTTTTATTTGTATTCCGTCTCAAAATCAGATTGAGCTGCTATGTTTGCTTAGGTAGTTGCTCCCTAGAAATAAAGTATGCTGCCACACGCAAGGACAACAAGGACAAAAATACGAGCGTGTATTTCTCCTTGCGTGTCGGATTTCACCGGGTGGGAGGAACGAGAAAAAGATTTGCATACACTTTCTCCCTTCACTCTCAGAGCAAACGTGGCGTCATGTTCACTTTGCGCTGATCTCTGTCGTCGACGTGATAGGAAGTGACCTAAAACATGGTCACATTTAGATAAAAAAAAGGTGGAGCAGAGCTGATATCTTTGTTTCTATATTTTCGTGGGGACCACGATGCATTCTTGGTGAGGCATGTTCAATGTTTCGTCCAAGTGACCACGGTCAAATTGATGGGCTGCGGACTATTTCTGCTGCAAAATACTGAATCGTGTAATACCATAACAAAATTCCATCTCCCGCTCACACATTATCTCTCTGCGAGTGAAGTGTGTGGTTTTGGGAAAGTAATACATTAACGCTGAAGCCTCGTCCTCATCATGTGCCACTCCGAATTCCAGGAAACAACTGTACTCTCATGCGGTAAATATGTCCGATGCAGTTGACAAAACCATGCGGACTTCTAACCAAAATGGAGTTGAACATTTATAGACCACCACCACTCCACTCCATTTAGAAAGTCGCTTGAGCACAAGCAAATGTTCGCAAATCCAATCACAATGGATGGCTCTCTGTGCATCATCCACTTTCCTTGTCTGCCACTCTTCTGAACAAAACTGTACCACAACTTTTCTTGACTTCTTCGTCTCTTCACATAGAAAATAGGAGAATGAGGGCAGAGTCCCTTGCGAGATGCGAAAAAATAGGGGATTTAATGCAAGTTTATTACGAACATTTGACTTACACAGACATTCTTTGGGAGCTTTTTAAGAAGAGAGTTGGAGCGAAAGGAATTTTTTTAACTTGAACTCTTCTCGAGTGTAAAAAGTGAAAAGTTATCTTGGCTTTTTGTGTACTTTTTTTTATCGTCCTCCTTTCACATTCCAATTCCACAAGAACACATTCAAAAGTCTCTGCATAAAAGAATACACACAATAACATGTTTAACATTATTAGCGTACATTCACACCAAACAGATAGGAGAAAGCAAAAATTATAATAAAATAGCTGGAATAAAGGAGTTTTTTTTCTCAGCGATGCTTTCTGCAACAGGACATTCGTGGAGTGAGAAAAGGCTCTTTCCATGTAAAATGCCATCATACATCAAAGTCACTTGTACACTACTTCTCCGTTTAACTTCACCTTGTTTGCAAAATGGGACACAATGTGTGTGCCCTCCGAACAGATAATGTATGAGAGAAAGCGTGTATCTTGAGCCAACAAAAGAAAGCATTTTTTTCACGCAAAAGGGTTATTTTGGATACGGCGTTCTTCTTGGTTTGCGTTGATGTCCCTACTTAATATCCCATTCCTCACTCTTCTTTATAGTTAACATAAACACAATCTCCGGCCAAAATATGTTTAGCTTTTTTTATCGCTTTTCTCATCCGAAGCAGAATATTTGCATTGTAAGTTGCAGTTTCGTACTTTATGAGACAAAAGCAGATACGTATCGATCACGGCAAGAATGGGGCTCCCATTTAAATGGCTGTCATCATCATCATCACTTTATCAGATTGTATGCGGTAGTTAGTTACACGGTCTGACAGACATCATACGAGGATATGTGAGCTTCCCTTGTCTCCGAAAATTGATTATCGAACGACATGTGTGTGCAAGAATGTGGAAAAAGATTGCCGATTTTTTTTGTATGCAAATTGCGAATTTTGTCTCGGTGAAAAGTAAAGAAACGGTGTTTGCTTTCTGTTCCAGGGTACCTGGGCACATCCTTCGTTGTCGCCTCGACGAGCCTTAGTGGAATAGAGGAGTCCACCCCACAACAGGACACACATTACTACCACTCTTCACAAGGTGGAGGGGAGGAAGGA
>JAHZMW010004871.1:0-11011 GCA_027743745.1 Alloscopus bannaensis | reverse complement strand
TTTTGTGCTCATCTGCATTCTGTCATACAAATCACGTATCTGCTGTCAATAAACTTTGTCACTGGACGCTATGTACCTGGCGACACGACGATCTGTCTGTAATTCATGAACTGTGGCGATGGCTAAGCTCAACTCGCTACAAGGCATAAAAAGTGTTATTGTTGCATACCCTTATCTTGACCATTCCGGGAAAACGTCATAACATCATCAATTACTCACTGCAACCGGTACCTTTCGAGGCGCGGTGGATTTATTGCGAGCTGTCAAACCAAGTAAGTTTCCAAGAAGTTTGACTCAAAGGTTAATTACAAAACGGACATAATAATATAGTTTCTTAATACAAATTTCTTCCACGTACGACATTCTGTGAAGAAAAACTTTCCTGAGATTAGTCATCATCATATTCGTTCGTAGATATTAGCCAGAGCTCACGTCTGATTGATAAGTCTCTACATTTACTCAATCAGTGCAAAGTTCAGAGAGTATTATTTACTATGAAAATTATGCCTTTAAAACAATTAGGGCTAAGGTCACCTTTCCTCTCCGTTTGGCCTTGAGCGAGCAATTTTCTTTTACTTTTTTGCAAACAAAATCACCGTCATGATCAGAGGGTGATTGCTCCTGTAAATTGTATGAGAATACTGGCTAGTATGGTGGGACTTGTATCGCAAATTGCTGATTATCATTATGCCAAATTCCGAAATAACGCTCGCACTAATTTAATTCTAAAAACCGGTAGCTCTACTACATACTTCATAGCTGCCTAGTGGCTTAATAGCGCTGAATTCTTCTCATTCCTCCTCCTCGTTTCCTCGGGCAAAATTGCATTAAAATTACGAATCACACGGGCTCTCAGAAATCAGTCGTCATCAGGAGGATCACCGCCTATATGACGGTGGTGATGATGGGACGCTCATAAATGTGTGAGGTTCAAGGCTCAAAGGTTTGCAGTTACATTGTCATTAAACCACAGCGCGCTCACACAAAGCGCAGCCACCCTAAAAATCTTCAGTTGTTATTTTTTTGCGAGAGAAAAAACTGAAAAATAACAATGTTGTTGTTTTTAACAAGTAAACAGGCTCGTCTCATTCCTTGCCGATCATGATGAGAGGCTTGAAGACATTCTGAGAAACACGCGACCATTGCAATCACCACAGAATAAGTAATTTGAGTTTCACATTGAGTCTCAATATTCCTCACTCTCCTTAGGCCTGGGAATAACCGCTTCCAATCCAAGCGCTACCTCATCATCATGATCATCGTATCAAAAGGGGATAACTGGTTTATTGCAATAAAGTAACAAGACTTAATTTATTCTATGACGCACATCCAGCCAGCGAGAGAAATGAATGCAAATTCCTCTCTCTCACCTCTATATCATTCGAGTTGGGAAAATACACACCTCGCACAACAACTCACAAGAATGTTATTCCATTGTAAGAGCGAGAGACTCATGGGAAGCATAACTGTCCAACACAGCCAGACGATTCTTGTATATTTATCAACGAGCATATCGCAGTCAGTATATAATATCTGACTGCGACTAATCGTTTTAAGAAGGCTAGCTCATCTTCTTGTAATGAAGCTTTATATGTGTCTACAGGTTTAAAAAGTAGTCTTAAGCTTAATCCGCTTTGGTCTTCAAACACGACACAATCTCCGATATGTAGAAAGTCTTAATAAATTGTGCAGCCTCTTTCCGAAGGCTTAACTTGTGTGGAGAAACGTTAGGAATTTGGGTTGCATGATAGGGAAACGGTTTGACCATACGATTTTGTTTTCGACACTGATTCTCTCCTCTCCTTGCCACACATCAACAGCCCAGCCTTCATTACGTAGTTTGAGCATATTTCGGTCGAGTATAAGAATTAACGCCTAAATTCGAAGGTGCATACACAAAGAGTCCTCACACACTCCCCAACGTCACCACGGCAGGCCACACGTGCACTCTGGCATTGTTGAACTTACTACGTCTTACTACGACCAGGTGGTGATGATGATGATTTTTTTAGGAGAATCAAGATCACAAACAACGTGTCAGGTTTTCTGAGGGCATTTCCCTCTTGTCCACGTTGCTCCTTACACGTCGTCATCATCATCATCGTTTGTCTTCAGAGCCAAGCCTGAACTGACAATGAACGGAGATAAAAAACATATAAATATCCACTTCACATGGAATGCCTACGAGGAAACTGGCTTTTTTTACTTCGGTCCTCTGCACATGATCTTATTAGAAGCGAATGGAATTTTTTTTTACGTTACGCAACTCACAAAAAATGTACAGAAATGGAAGCCTGATGTTGTGTGTGCGCTGAATTATATTCGCCATGAAAAATGAAGATGATTACATGTTTATCCCATGATACTTAAAATTCAAATGAAAACTTTGTTTTTCATTTTTCTTTCCCCTTTTCACTTTTTCCTCGGACGAACGAAATAACTATATTTTCTCAACTTTATGAGCTTCGTTTACAGATTTATAAAAGAGCCTAAGAGAGGTGAGCGAGACGTTTTTAATTGGACAGGGAATAATAGGTGATGGCAAGGTACAGGTCAGTGATTCTATAAAATCAACTTTATGAAAATTAACAGCTATATACCGATCGCTGGCCTGTGATTACTAAATGGATGGATTTATATAACGCAATAAGTGGTGATAAGAAGAACAACAGATTTCCTTGAGAATCCTTCTCTCCATAACTCTCTTTATATGTTCGTGATTTTTTCATAAACACCTGTTAATGATTCTATTTAAAAGCAGCACACCAGTCTCAAACCAGCTGCCTCGATTTTAAACTTTGTGTGATGGATTTATATAACGCAATAAGTGGTGATAAGAAGAACAACAGATTTCCTTGAGAATCCTTCTCTCCATAACTCTCTCTATATGTTCGTGATTTTTTCATAAACACCTGTTAATGATTCTATTTAAAAGCAGCACACCAGTCTCAAACCAGCTGCCTCGATCTTAAACTTTGTGTAAGATCCTATTCAGCTTTTTGTGTAATAAGCTGTTGTTTTTAAAACGATGGTGAACACCTGTATATAGCGGGTCAAAAGCATCGATTCGCCAATCGCCAATCATTTTTATAACTTCTATATGTAAATACGTCCGTATATATATCATTTTCCCAATCACTCGATAGTGTGATTGACAAGTGATCAGTAGTCTGTGAGACGCCAAATGCAAATTCCACGAATTCATTGCTCTCCTCAAGACGCGCAGTAAAGAGAACACGCCATTTTACTTGGAGGACCACACCACAACCTGTAAAAACTGTACACACGTGCATGTATCAATATTGAGATTGGAACTATTTATTACGTCTCATTTCATTGATTCCTTTCAAAATGGTCATTTGGGCTACGAGCTCCACTGTGCGAGCATACGGAGCTTTAACTGCGTAATGAATATCATTACATATCATTGCGCATTATCAATATGAAACAAACAAATATCGTGACAATAAAATCCCATTTATGTTTGTGAGCTGATACTACGAATATATATGCATAATGTGATTCTAAGAAAGATTAAGTACCGTAATCTATACAATGTATATTTTGGCATGTGTTTGTGTCTCTTTCACTTTCATCCATATCCTCAAACATTTCTACGTTTTCAAAACGTTCTACACAATATCATTTGCAATAGAGCCAGACACATAAATTAGCGAATTTGTTGCAGGGAGAGAAACGCTCTTGAAGGACTCCCTTGTGTAACTAGTTGAAAGCCTGTAAAAGCCTGACACACAAATGCGTTTATGCCTGCATTTTAAATTCATAATGTATTTGCACTGGGGAGGCAGGGCAAACTTTGGGAATTCCATCGGCGTTGCTCAAAACGCGAAAACCTGTTGAATGAAGAAAGTTATTCGATAATGCTCGCACAAAGCACCAAAGGCGATCTCTGCACGAAAGGGTGACATGCCTTCATGTAATCTCACAAACATAAGTCCGGTTGTCCTAAATAGTGACGAAGGGACTTGATTTCTGTAAAATTGCGTGGAGCTTTTATGAGCAGGTAATCATCATTGTCTAAAAAGCTCCTTTATTCGTAAACAAACCTTTCTACAATCTTGTTGCAAGAGTGTGAGTCAGGTGAGCAAAAATGTGAACCAAAGAGGAATGCTTTTTTCTCTATAATAGTCGAAGTCACCGTTATATTATAAGGCTTTGAATGTAACACATTCCACCAACGAACACGAGAGTTTCTTCACTCGTTTCACAGAATTTTTTAGCGTGTGAGTGTGCCTCTTTGTGTGTTTTCACACACACAATGCACACCCACTGGGGGATATTGAAAAGAAAACTTGGCAATTTTTCATGCCTGTCTTATATATAGGTATTTCTCCGATTCTTCCTTTTTCTTATATCCCATTTAATTCTTATTTATTACCCTTTCAAACATGAAAAGGAAGTGGACTTCATCCAGTATGAATTATAACACCGTTCAGACTGCTAATCAGCCCTTTAATCGCGATGAATCATAACAATTAAAACGCAATTTAAGACAGACGTCAAGCAAATATAAACAGTACACACTCTTTTTATAGGATTTCACAGACATCACTGCAAATCGTGGAGGATAATCACCTAGAAAAAAATGAGGAAACAAATTTATTCATCCTGTTACAAGACATAATTTCATACGAATAAGGCACAAACATAAAATTACTCCAAGTGTTGAAAGCAGAAAAAAAACAAAGCAAGAAGCACTCAACAAGCAATGCTAGAATACTTTGCAAAAAAAATCTTTAAAAAAATATCTTTAACACTCGAAAAGATGACTCACTTTGGAGAGGGAATTCTTGGAAAATTCAGATCAAAAATGCGTCTTTGTTTACTTGACTATCAACATCATTATTGGGGGCATGATCATCATCATGACATGTTGTCACGATCCTCGTTTGGGACGATTTTTTGGTGAATGAATAACCAGGATCTTCTGCAGTTGACGATACAACAATAACACTAGCGTGTTATATGTGCATCACACACGTGTGTATTCATAATCCTGTTTATTACCTGATAATAGCATTCGACTGAACACGCTCACATGTTGCATGCATTTGCATACAAATCTTATTTCTGCATCCGCAAGTAGTAGCCTAAAGAAAATTTCTCTGCACAGATTGAAATCTTGGGTGTGACGAATTCCAATAAAGTCCTAACTAGTCTAACCAACTAATTTGAAATTAAGCTCTAAAAAGCAGAATTCAAATCAAATTAGTCATCAATCAGGATATTTTGTTCATTTGCATAGAATTCTGATGAAGAGATGAGAGAAAGACGAGAATTGCCACGAGGAAGTGCAACAGGAACAATATGCCCATGTTTGTAACGATTTCTCAGTTGTGTAAACGATTGTATCACACGGGAAATTTCAAAGAAAAAAACAAAGTTGTCTTTAGCTCTTGCTTCTGCAATTAGCCCACACGTGCATACAAAGAGCAATCCGCATCATCTTTCACACACACAGAGTTCATTTTTAACAAAGCTACAACAACCATTACGTAAACCTCACGATAATTATCTGCTGACGTACGTATGGCTACTTTGTATATCACCAAGATCAATTCAATGGTCAACGTTGTTTTACTAGGAGTTGCGCATGGCTTCACAACACTTGTACTTGTACTGTCCATTAAGTGTCCTCCGTATTTTCCAAGTTCCACATCCCAATTTTCTCAAGGCAGTTTGTTGTCGCGTAAACAAAGTGGCAAACGTTGTGTTCCTTGCACTTTTCTCATAAGCAGTCACATTTAATAAACTCTACTGACGACACAACGGTAGTGAGAAATAATGGATCTGAGAAGGATTAGCATTAGGAACAAAGTGACTGCCATACTTAGTCAGCAATAGGCGTTGGTGTACGTATCTGAGCGTGAGGAGAACAGAGAGCTGCAATACGTGTGTGGTGTAATGGCATCCTAAATGCACACGCACATAGACACATAGACCAAGTACACAATGGAAAGCGAGTGAAGCGATTGTGGCAGAATTGATGACATGAATAAGAAAGGGAAGGTTTTGCGAATTTCAAGTCACTAAAGCGATGACGCGATCGCATTGAATTGATTTCGGGGAATTTGCCACCACAAACACCATTCTCTCTCAGACCTTGTAGATTTGTACAAAGCGATAAAGGAGTGTGTGTGCAGCGAAATCCTTTTTGCAAACTAGAGAGCTCTATACTCTCCCTGGCCACTGTTTGCGAGAGATTTTTTTAATATGCGATATTTGGGCTTTTTTCTTTGCATCTCCACACACATAGAGATCACACACAGTCACACTCATCATCAGTGGATGCGTATTAAGGGCCACATGCGGAATAATACACTTTTTTTATCCTTTGTGCACACTCATAACGCTAGTAATCCATAGAACAAGGCATGATGATGACGGTGATCATCACATCATCAGAGAGAGTCATCACCGTTTTTTGAAGGCAGCAGGATATGAGGAATAAGTACGTGAAATGTGGATGTATGTATATCATAGATGCGGCACTTGGTTTTAATCTGTTTACATGTACGAGTAGTTAGTGGAGCTGTAGCTAGATGTTTTCTTTTCAGTTCCAATTGTATTCAGTGTGGAGGGGTCGTCTCCTTCCCAGCTTTACCTCAAGTACGCCATCATCCATAAGATCATCATCTCCCAGAAGAAGTGATTGGAGAAGAAGCGTGCGAGTGGAGTGCAGACGAGGATCCGAATTCTTGTGCACTTTTTTCAGTTCACTGCCGGCGCCCATTGAGAGCAATTAATCTGAGTAGTACTCCATCGCGTGCTCCAAAACGAGATAAGCTCAATATGTATATTGGCTTCCTTGTTTAAACCAATTTTGTGCAGATTGCCTCATTTTTCACGGCAGTGGTAGGAGTTATGCATGACTCCCACTTGTGAGATTAGATAATTGCGGTGGCAAACAGAAATTAGTTTACAAAAACAAACAAATCGCCCTGCCTCCGCTTTGAGGAAAGTATATATAGAAAAAACTCCACCCGTTGGTTGTCGAGTTTTAATGAAGACTACACGAACTTTGAATTAGAATTGAACATTGATATAAATATATACAAAGTGCATGATTTTTTCGTGTGCCTTTAATTTTTTCGGTTTTGAGCTTAGTTAATTAAGTAAACTGTCAGAAAAACGCTAAATTAGCGTGAACAACTATGTATGAAGTGCAGCGTGGCCGTGACGTGTGATTATTAAAATACTTCGCTCCAGTACATCCAACCTTTAAATCAGAGTGGGGAAATTGAGTGAAAAGTGGTGCCTGTGTGAAGGCTTTCTTTCTACTTACAACAATAGTGCATCAGAGTTTATTTTCAGCTGCGATTTAAAAGGCGTATCGTTTTGTATTACAATCGCGAAGCCACACCGGCCGGAAATATCCAATTACGGAATTACGTCTTTTCGTTGTAATCAAATGAAAGGGGTGATTAGTGATTAGAATCTGGGATGGAACAAGCTTCTCGGTCTTCTCACCCCTTGTGATTTTTTTTCTTTACAAATAATCAGTGTAGACTGTCCATCCTGAAAATCATAGAAACGGCTATATTTATGCTGAAATCCTCAGAGAGAAAGAAATCAGAGAAAATCTTTTAGCAAACTCGTTCGCCGCAGCGGAATCCCGCCTCATTCAGAACTCAGAGAGTGTAGTGGTGTAATTTCCTGTGAATTAACAAATCAGTTTGGAATTTGTGGCGCATTTTTGTGGCCAAGTAATTTCTAGTGAGGAATGCTCGACAAAAAATAACATGTTTCGCCACTGATTTCCTTTCAAAGCGTGGATTCTTGGAGATTTCACAGTAGCGGATCTAACCATTGCTTCACTCCAGCCACCCTCCTCATTCATACATTTGAAGAAAAAAGAGGGTAGTTCATTTGATCACGGATCATCAGCGACCACCGCAATGTATTAAAAACGCTGTTGGGGTTGTTTTTTTCACCATACTAATACAAAAATACTATTACACATTGTCCAAGGGAGTTTTTTTCAGTGCATAAAAAGTCATGAATTGAATGAATCGTGAATGTGTGCATATCCACACCACATGTGTGTGTGTTCTTTCTCCCTGTAAGATTTTTATTCATGGTTGGAATCCCCTGTTAACCACAGCCAAAATATGTGTGCCTTACCAACGTTTTTCTAGTGAGAAGAAGGAAAATTTGATCATGCTCGGCACAGCTCCACAGACTCGATGATGCAGCCGTTTTATTGCTAACTGCCACACACATACTTGTGTGAGAGAGAGACTGGTGAATTTGTGTGGCATCGTGTCTCATCACGTCTTTCTTGGGATGGAGTATCTGTTGCGATAAAGAGGCTTCACCAGTTATTCATGGCTTGCAGCTGGCCCAAGTAGCAGAGTCGAGGAGAACAGGCACCAACTGAGCAGGTATGAATCATCAAAACAACTTTTCAGGAATTCTGATGACGAATTGGGGAAAATTGCGTCAATTCACAGGCTCATTCCTTCTTTTTTTTTTGTTGCTCCTCCATAAAATAATGCATCCGTTACCACCACATACTCTGCTCGCGTTGAAATGAATGTGGTGTGGTTGGAGTGTATTCATGTTTGAAGAGGCTGCATTCACTTTTGGAATTGGCTGTGATGCATACCTATGGTACAGCTCATTTTGTAAAAACGCTCCCATTATCATCCTCACATCTTTAATTCTATTTACATTTTCACAATCCCATTTTCCATAGTCGTGTCTTGTCCGCTCATTTTCTGATGGTATATATTTTTTGTGATGAGGAGAATTGTCTTCTCGGATATAGTTTTCTCTTTGGGGGCCTAAAAAACTCTGAAATAAGTGAGTAATCATATACAATGTGATGGAAATAGTCTACATTTGGATAAAAAATTTAAATAGTTTATGTATGAATCCTGGGGGATTTCGAAGAGAATGCTGTCTCTTTGTCGGCAAACCTTAAATGCTAAAATAATACATGCATACTGACACATTGTTCAAGTTTAAGCTCCATGCTACACGCTTTGAATGCATGGCCGTTGACTGACAAAGATTGATCCAAAGTTACTTTCTGTTTCCAGTGTGTGAAGCCTTATTGTTGTGAATAAGACGTTTTTTAGCTGGCAGAAAGCGACAAGTAGGGTTGAACATGGAGAATTTAGAGGCGGCTTGTGTTGCAAAGACAGAGATCTCACTGTGTGGGACAGCGACGTGAAACCACAATATCTTTTAGCTTGTAAGTAGGTATAATTTAGGATTTCCACGAATTGTCTTGCCCCAGGCTGCTAAAAGTGCTATATTTGCGGTGTCCAAACGAAGGTTATAAATAGGCTCTGTTTTTCCCTTTCTGAGCTTAAGTGTTACGGCTAAAACTACTTATCGTTGCGGTGCGAAGGGCGCACTTTCTGGAGCATTTGTACTAAGGGAATGTTGTGTTCTCAGAGTAAATATTTTTGGTTTTATTAGTGCGGTGTATAAAATAATATATTAAAATAAGTACTATTAAAATATGTCACAGATGGAATCAGAAGTTGGTTTGTAAGTAAAAGTCAACATTTAATCAGAGACATAATATTGTGGGTATCCAGTATACGTATGTATGTCTATCTCCTTGTCTAAAATATTTTCATTACTTCAGTACAACTACTTAATCCTCTGCTGTTTGGAGAATGCTTCCCGAAAAAATTTACACGGCCTGCCTTATTCACAGATTGAAAACAAAAGCATTTTGTTTTCAATCAGCAATTAGCATTGTAACATTTTTACTCCCAGTTAAAAACGCTTAAAATTTAGAAGAGGAAACTGCGATATTTATAATGATATTTATAAAAATCTTCCAAATGATTTAAACTGTTTGTACAAGACTTTTCCCATAATATCTTGACTTACCACCAAAATGGAAATTGCAAAGCAAAAGCCGATCGAAGAACTGAAATGCGCAGACTACACTATCTTAAGATGTAATGGTATGTATTTATTTCTCTTTAGTATTCACTTTGAGAGGTGATCGGTAAAGAGTGCGCATGCAGTCTGTATTGATTCTATCATCCGATGATACTTTAAGAAAATCAGGTATCTTTCTACTACAAATCCGGCCACGTCAATGAATTATTATTGGAGTGATATATGTAAGTCGAGCTCAGCCCGCGCATCAACCATCAAAGTCTAAATGATCTAATAGGTGAAATGCTTATCACTTATTGGCTTGTGACATATTAATCAAACTCTAATGATAAAGCTTCCAAAATGAGCGGAACATTAAATTTCGAGATTTTTGTCCGGATGGGGCAGCCTGCGTCAAACTCGGTAGTTACACGTTTGAAGACGACTGCAACACATGTAATCGTCGACTTTGGCAAGTTTTATTGTTTCTACTACAAATCCGGCCACGTCAATGAATTATTATTGGAGTGATATATGTAAGTCGAGCTCAGCCCGCGCATCAACCATCAAAGTCTAAATGATCTAATAGATGAAATGCTTATCACTTTATTAGCTTGTGACATTAATCAAACTCTAATGATAAAGCTTCCGAAATGAGCGGAATATTAAATTTCGAGATTTTTGTCCGGATGGGGCAGCCTGCGTCAAACTCGGTAGTTACACGTTTGAAGACGACTGCAACACATTTAATCGTCGACTTTGGCAAGTTTTAACCAACAAATCTTAGCCGGTCACTTCAAAACGTGGTGGCAATTGCGGTCATTTAATGTGTTTCAAATGATTGAATAGGTAATTAAGTGCCTGCAAAGTATAATCTAGCATCCTTCAACCCTAATTCAGCCATTTCTGTATAACATGTAGTCGCCACAAGTTGAAAGATTTACGCTTTACGGTGACTCACTTGGAGAAACACTGTCATCTTAAATTAACTCGATGAAATGTCGAATACAATCAATACTCTCAATACTAACGCGGATATAGGATTCATCTAGCTTATTTTGTATGTGCTTTAAACACACCAGTTTCTGATCTGGTGTGTGTTGGAGGAACAATGATAAAAACAAAACCATTAGTGGAAAATTTG
>JAHZMW010004870.1:0-12563 GCA_027743745.1 Alloscopus bannaensis | reverse complement strand
TGAAAAAGGGTAGAATATAAGAAATATATTATTTTATTAGATAGATTATGTTTATGTAGTGTTTCAGCAGGTTTCACATTCTTTGTGAGACGGGGATAGTTTTATTTTGATGTACGCTGCATTTTTTTTTGCTAGCAACAATCTGTCGTGTAAACGTAAGACGATACTTGATAAGAGTGAACTTTCTTGAAACCTGTCCTTTACTCAAAACCCTTTGAGAGATACACTTGAAAGGAACGAGGTTGAGATGATGGGTACACAGAGAAAAAATGTCAAGATTTTGTTTTGGAGAGCTGTTGAAAAGCCAAAAAAATGTTCGGGGAACATTTGTAGGCTTCAAATGGGGAAGTAAAAGGTAAAATGTTATGTGCACCCTTTTGTGAAGTGATTGTTGATTTGGGGCGGGAGCTACTCTACTTTTTAATGGTCTTATGCAAACTCAACGAAACTTGAGTGTGCTCTATCCCCACCCACATCCCACACAAGCCTTCGATTACACTGTAAAGGAGAGATTACTGTATATTTTATTGTTCCTAGTCGTTTTTGCAAGGTAAATCTGCATATGACAATGAAACTTTAGTGGGCAAATAAAGAGATGAAAAATGTACTTTTTATGCTTCAAAATGCAAATCTCTCCCACACACGCGCTTGGTTGAATGAGCTGTAGTAAGATTTTCAAGGTTTTACAAAACCAGACAAGGCAATATTAAAAACGGTGGAAATTGTCGGGGTGACCTTGCCCACTCTAGTTCTACCTGAACAATGAGAAAAATCAAGGAAGCTGTTTTACGACAGAGATTTATATAGTCGCCAAAGTTGCTTTTTTGGTGGGCTTTAATGAAGCCTGCCTAAAACGAGAGTTTCACAAATGTAGAAAGTCGTCGACACAAACAGCAATAAAAACAGATCTCATTGGGAAATCGATTTTTATCATATTTCCTTCCACTGACGACAGTAAAATGATATACAGACTATAGGTAGATTGGATTAAGAATGTATTTTCAAAGGAGATATTATTACTCGTGGAATCTCATCTTTTGAAGGTAAAACAACCTGTAAAAGCCCGTCTCTCATCAAATGTTTGTTTACGGCGGGGGAGTAAAAGTTGCGTTTACACCAAAGTGGAGGAAGACAAACAGGATCTCGTCTGGTGTCCAAACTTTATTTGGTCTCTTACAAAGTGTTAAAAAGAAATGTTGGCTTTTTTGCAAACAACGGGATTGTTCCCCACACTTTTGTCAATACATCATTTTTTCCTACATTTTGAGTTTTGGGATGTGAACTCCGAAAAAAATTGTTGTCAGTTTGAGAGAGGTTCGAAGAGAAAATAGGTGGTTACAAACATTGTACGAAAGGAGGTCTTGAAAGACGAGGCAATAACTAAGTGACTGTCGCAAGCATGACTTTATTGAGTTCACTCGTGTGGATTGTATTCCGCGAATAACTCATGTTGTGAAAGACACGCTAATATTTTCTGAGCGAGAAAGGCCGATGACATTTTTGCAAAATGTATTGCAAATTGCAATAAAAGGGACAGGAGAACGAAGAGAAAAATATGTCTTCACATCTCCCTTGTATTTTGATGGTCTCGCTCTTTCTCAATTTTGAATCATGTCTGGATGGATAGACACGAGCCTAATGTGATTTAGGCTCTTGTGTGCAAAGGCAGTGTGTTGTGAAGATGAGAGCTGAAAAAGAGGAATTATGACGTGAGTTCCGTGTCGAGAGAAGATTGATGAGCATCAGGTGTGTCAGGCTGTTTCCGCAACAGAGAAATGGATACATAGTGGTCTCGGGGCTGAAAGTGAAGGAAACTGCGTAGTTGCACATTTTTATAAGGTTTAGCTGGAGTTTAGGGAGCCTTTGTTTCACATTTGGTTTGAGCGTGTGGGAGTAAAACGAATAATTAAATTTTATGTATTACCATCAGCCATTGATTAAGATACTGCATTTAAAACGACGAAACCATCCGACCTAATCAGCGTTGTTATTATTTTAAAATGTTGTGAATTTTAAGTGGACGTTTTACCCTGCAAATTTTGACGTTTGTCATTATAAAGAAAATTGTGAATGAAAGAATTTTACAATAACACGTCACAATGTAACGGTTCGTCCGGGTGGTCTCTCTTCTATCCATGGCACACTCTATACCCAAATTCGCTAGCTCAAATTCTCTCCTATCTGTCGTGTGTAAAGGACAACTAGGCCATTCCGGCTGCCAAGGAGAGCCTCACTGTCAAAATATTTATTGGGAAACTTACACCCATTTCCCGCTCAGAGGAAGCCATCCTTTTTTTCCTGATGACAGCCGTAACAGATCCCACCCAACCCTCGAGATTGAACTACTTTTTTTTCTCAATATTACCCTGTAATGCCATGTAATTTTTGGCTGCTTTTCCGACTTTTCCCCACATAATACTAGGATCGTCCCTCGTTGCGAGTGAATATTGAGGAAAATTGAACTACTTTTTTCTCTCAATATTACCCTGTAATGCCATGTAATTTTTGGCTGCTTTTCCGACTTTTCCCCACATAATACTAGGATCGTCCCTCGTTGCGAGTGAATATTGAGGAAAATCGTTGCTCATCGTACCCTCCAATTTGAGAGAGTGCAGTGGCACTCTTTTTTTAGCCCTGTCAGTGTTCTCCAGCTCTACACTGTCATCTAAATAGTTCTGGAGATCATGTCAGTCCCACAATTCTCAATTTCCTTCTTTCGTCCCCATTTCTTCTCATTGCCCCTAAAAAACTGCTCTCTCTTATTGTATCCACTTTGACAAACTTTTTCACTGTTATTCTTTTCGCAAAGATTGTGGAGAAAACATGCATAACACTGTGGCTCCTTTCTCCTTCTTGATGTATGAGCGGCTCGTTCTGTGGGGCAGGTCAGAATTGGCAAAGTTGGCTACTTTCTCTCCTCCCATCCACTCGCGAGACACATGCATGCCAAGAAACAGGAAAACAGGAAAAGTTAGATAACAAACTTTTATTTCCCACATTTTAAGCCGTGATGATGATGCTCATTCATGTTCATGTGAAAAACCACTTTCTCTTCCAAAGCTCCCTCTTTTGTACTTGGCACAGTTATCGTTATCTGTTACGCTATTTTTATCGTTCAAATGATAACCTTCAGTTTTCAAGAAAATGACAGAATAAGAACAGCCATCGTCAAAAATTCCTTTCCAACAGTTTCAAAACAGCGTTATTACAATACTTTTCATAAAAAATCTCAAAAATCTGAGGATGATGACGACATTTTTGTGAGACGATAAAACAATATAAAATAAAACTCGTCTACACCACATGACGTATTTTTGAGGATTTTCGGAAATCAAGAAAACATTTATGATCATCATCAAGTGTAGATGATTGCATACAATTTCGAGTGGACGATGTGTGTGTGCACGTGGGTGAATTGCCAAGAAAATGACGGTGGTCACGCAATCGCCATTTTTTAGCATGATGTGCGGCAATGTGTGACCGTTACACAAGGATCACAGTATTATTCTAAAGCAGTCTTTTATGGAGAAATAAGTATGTGTGCAGAGGATTGATTGGAATTGACCTACGAAGCAGGGAGACCCTCAACAAAAGCAAGTTTAGCATGTTCTCCGCTATCGTTCCACACTGTCATTTCCTCAAAGAGATATTTTTGTACTCGCTGAGTCGTTTCCGGAGTTCCCTCCAAAAGTTGGACTGCAGACTTGACCCTGACTCCGAGCGACGAGAGGAAAGTATAAATTGAGCCTCAGGGAAATGCTGGCGTTCATTGAAAAAAGGTTGCGGGTTTTTGGAGTTGATAATACCATGGTTTGAATAGAAAATAGCTGCTCTCACACGAACTCTAGCATATATACAGCGTGAGAGGAAGCCAGAATAAATTTCACGTTCCACTATGATTACCCCTGGAATAATGCTCAAGTGTGGTGCACGTGAGAGAAAGCTCAATAGAGAATGCTCCCTTTGTCTAGGAAATTAATAGGAAGCGTGTGAATATTCACGGTAGTGGATTTATAGGAACTCTTTATAAGCGAATTCTGTTTATTGCTGTATTTTCTTTTTTTTATGATCACGCATATGAACACACATGGCTTCGCTTTTCCCTTGCTTATTTATACACGCTCTACTTTTCCACAGGCATTTTTGCCTTTTTTCTCAAACTTGGCTTGGTCCAAGAGTAAAAAATACACATGAGTGCGATGTTTCGTTCTATATCTAATCTAATGCTGATTTTTGTCTTGGTGTCTATTTATAGGTTTACGAGAGCATTCTGGCAGCATTCCTTCGGACAACGACGTCATCATCGTTGTATTTACTCCTTCCAACCAAGTCCTGGCGTCACCTCGTCTATGTCCAGAAGTATTTTTGTCACCTGTACTTACACCCTGGAATTGAGGAATACTCCGTTACACTCAGAGAGTAGAGAAAGGCGTTTGTTTGTTTGACAGGAGGACAGCGTCAGGTGGCACCCACTGGGAGGAAGCCATCAAACCGTCACTTTTCTATTTACTCACAACCACAACACTCACCGAGCCATTTAATATTTTAGCACGTTTCTCCCACGAAAGCGTTGTCAAATTGCCACCGACAAGTTTCCTGGGTGGAATAATACGAGGTGGAAGCCACTGAGGTTCAGTTGAAAACTCGACAACATTGCTAGGAGGAAATTTGATTTTTATTTCTTCACATCACATTCACTTTCCTCAGAGAAAAATAAGAATATAAGTAAATTCCAGCGGAAAGACGATGAAAACTTAGAGAAGCCAAAGGAAAAAAGCAATCACACAAATGACTCTGGAAATGCAAACATTTCTGTCTCCTGTCGCACGCCACTTGTGAAGAGACGCGTTTTGAACTCACTTTTGAACACAACAAGAGAAAGCAACAAAAGAAAGAAGCCACTTTCTTCACTCAAGAGTACGTACATGAAAGTGGCTACTTGCCGATAAGAGACTTCCAAAAATAGAAAACTCACAAACCATCATATCAGCATAGAGTGTGCAGCCACATTCCATTCTTTCTATTTTTGGTGAAAGTAGATTGGAAGCGTGTGCGACAACCGAGAGAAAGTCTTACATACTCTAACACAAGCCTTATTATTACTATTATTACGGATTTATTCTACTAGCACACTCCCGGAGAAAGCTCGCATAGAAAAGCCCTTTCTTATCGGAACAAGTCTATTCGCAAGTGTCGCTTTTATTGATAAAGACGACTTTCTCCGTTATCAACGTATGTCCACATATCGGACCTCGTTTCTACGACCGTTACAGAAGAATGCAACGGAAAGCCTAGTATTTTTTTGCAATATAATATTTTTAGAAAAAGCTGAGTTCACAGGACAGAGCAGTAGTGCACTCGTGGTGGAGAGCTGTCACTGAACTTTCAGAGAAAACAGTAAAACTTTTTTTTTCGCACAGCGTGAGAGACACATAATATCCTTCATCTGATAAAACATAACATCTCCAGAAAAATTATATGTACTATGCATAAGACAAGAGTGAAGTAGAAAGGCGACATTTATCACGCTCCACAGTCTCCAGAGTTTGAGAAAAAAGAGAAAGCGGAGAAAGTGCGACATGTGAACCCAATTATGTCATCTCATGTTGTCACACAGGGTAATGAAGATGAGTACTCCACGAGAGGAATAAAGACGTTCACTCCATTCACTCTATTATCCGGGCCTTTTCAACAAGAGAACAATGAGATGTAATCAATTCTGTGTGTAGTTTTTTTAAAAAAATATCATCATCATCACTCATGAGAAGACAATGCAAGGACAATGGGGATGATGATATGATATATGTTAGTGTTGTTTGAACAATGGATTGCGTCAGCAATATGGAGGATCGTTGGTTGCAAAGAGTAGAAGAGGAGGTGGCATGCAACATTTGTTGAGAAAGCTGAATTTAGAAGAAACCCTATGGAGGAAGCGCCATAGAGAGCCAAATAAAGAAAGAGATTTTAGTCGTAGTAATCCCCTCACAACCACCCCGTCTCCATCATTATTATTGTCTCAACCATCTGCACTATTCTGTTGTACTCCTCTGTCAATTGTTGGGAGGAAAAAGCAAGGGAAGGAGGATGATGATGCAACACATTTGCGAGACAACTTTCACCGTCGTGCTTTCACTCGAGAGGAAAAGTTGCCAAATCCGCCGTGGTCTTCCAGGGAAAATGATGTTGGCCAAGCTGAGCCCGTAATTTTGTCACTCACCCCGCTGAGCAGTAGACGAAGTCATCGAGGAGGACTTACAAGTATTTTCCATCCCACCTCCGCCCTAATAATCCCGGTGGAGCACGAATTCAAAAGGAATGACAATAGAGAAGAAGGTGTGAGGTGGATTCCTCATCAGGGAGTGTTTGTAAAGAGAGAAAGTTTCGTGGTTGATGACCCACTTGTGCAGTTGGTGGGCACTCGAGTGTTGACAACCTCAGGACCTCCACCTGAGGGAGACAGTATTTCTAGACTGGTTGATGATGTGAATGGAAACAAGTTGTCAAACGGGTCACACACTTTACAGACAAGGAGCCAACTTTCTTCATCATCATCGTTTTCCGCAATTTCCAATTGTGATCTCAGCGAGACTCCAAACAAAAACGAGCATCGACAATTGAGTGTTGACACTCCAACTTCTCGGCACAGTATTACTGAGGTGGAGGAGCAGCAAGGTGATGTCGTGCTAAGGAGCGAAGAGCCGCTGGACTTGTCGACTTACTGGGAGCAAGACGAAGCTGGTCCAAGAGATCAGAGTTCCGCTCACTCGAGGAGTTTCAGTCTCTCGCCAACTTTCACCAGAGTCACACGCACGGTCTCACGACCACCAACGAGTTCAAGCAGCAGTTTTAGCTTTAGCAGCAGTGAGAGTGGAGACTCTGAGTCTAGTGAATGTGCCACAACTGCACCTGTTGTGCACCTCGAAACTCGACAAACCCCTTCACTTCTCCCTCTCGGAGAAGGATTGTCTTGTAGCCACAAAGTGAACCTTAGGAAAAAGAGTATTATTGGTGGCACTCAAGTCAGTGAAATCTCCGCGAATCATTACCAGTCTCATCGAAAACGGCCAGAAGTGAGGAGGCACAATAAAAGATCAATCTTAAACTTATTACTCTGCACCCCTCCTGTGAGCACCACCCGAGGTGGATTCAAGTGGAAGAAACTTTGGGCTGTGATTTTCTTCAAGACTCGAAAGAAGAGACTCCTCCAAAACTCAATCTCGCCTTCCCATCATCACACTTCAAGGAGACGACGACGTTCGAGAGGGTCGTCCCTCAACTTTAAAGGTCGTCATTCGTCGAAACGAGAGCTCCGGCTTTGGGTCACGATGGATCACGAGGATTTGATTAGAGAGCTTCCCAACATCGAGAAGCTGAGCAATCAGGAGCGTCTTCGACTCGCTCACAAGAGACGGATGCTCCAGCTCAAAAAGTTTAGTCAGTACGAGAAGGATTTAAATCGAAGTAAAAATGGGGCGGGAAAACACGGGCAGAGGAAGGGCTCCAGACGGATAAGGTTCAGAAATAGTATCATGCTCCTGGAAGCTGCCGGACGAAATGATGTTGAAGAAGGTAAGACAAGTCTTTGTTGTTTTTTATTAAAGATCCGTTTTGTTTGTTTAGTGTCAAGTACAAGCTTTTTTCGTGAGTGATGTGCGTATGCTAATTTCCACTTAATGCTGAAGGAAATTTTTTCCAAGGTTTTATCGCAAGTGCACACGTGTGGAGAAAGCTGACTTTCTCCCACACGTTGATCTCCCTTTTTACTACGCCTTTGAAAGCGACCCACTTTGTCTTCTCGGTAAAAAGATTGAATTGAAAAGGATGAAATTAGCATAGTCTCCTGTCAAAGAGAATAGAAGCATTTGAAGAGGTATGATACGCTTTTCCCAGGTGTTGTTAACAAAAAAGAGAAAACAGAAAGAGAAATCGGAGCGGAAAGTGTTTTTCTCTGTGACCCTCTTTTCACAGATACAGATTTTGCTCTGAAAAACAGGATAACTTAGGTTCATTCTGTAATAGAGTTAAAATTGTGATAAATGCAGTTGTAAAGAGACACTTCTAAAAGTGGGATAATTTTACTTTTCTACCGCTTCAGGCGGAAAAAAAGAAAGGGTGAGAGAAAAGACTATTTACGCGCTTTTACTGTCTTGTCTCTCCGGATTGTCACACCGGAAAAGAAAGTTTAATGGGAAACGTGATTTTTCCAGTTTTTCAACGAGGAAAAAATGTGAGCTGAAAAACGTCGTATTTTTCTGCTCTTTGTGTGAGAAAATACTGCTATTCTGACATTCTCTGTATTTTATGCTAACGAAGTGAAATAAGGGGAAAAAATACGAAGATGTTTTGGGGTAGTAAAATATTCGTGGCATCTATCCTCCCCTCTCTCAGCGTCATCTTTTTCTAATTTGAATAATGAGATCAGCAGAATACGAGCGTTATGAATGAAGAATGCAAAAAGCCGTAATATTATTATTATTGTGAATAGTGAGCATTCTCCTCACAGAGGAGGCCATATGTCCATAATCTTTATGAGACTTGACGTGAAAAAATGCGCACACATATTTCTTCTGTAGAAAACATAACGCAAAATGCTCGTTGTAGCCAGAGGCTTGGTAAAAAAAATTAGATTTTTTTTTTGTAGAAGGGAATTTGCATTTGTATTGAGATTCTTTGAGAATCAGAAATAAGAGAAAACAGAGTATTTGTTCAGTGAGCCATAAAAATGGAGATGATCTTGCGAATATTGCGTGGAGCAGAATACTAAAATGTTTGTATGTCTTATCGCCCTTTTTATTGCGAACTTTAGCATTGGAACAATAATCGAGGAAGAGTTAGCAAGAATCTGGTGCATTTTTGGCTCAGCCAAATGTCCTTGAGTTTTTGGGGGGTATTTTTTGTAAAAATTTTATCTTTAACAAGACTCTCTTCAAATGAGGAAATCCGGGGAGAAATCACAAAGGTCTACCTTTCATCGTTGCGTGTGGTCTTTGCGGAATTTTCCGAGTATTTTTTTGTGCAAGCGCAAACACATTTTGTCGGCCCCGTGCTCGATTTTGTGATTCTGCTGACAACGCTGAAAGTTCTGATGTCCCACAAACAAGTTCGCTAGATTCCATCGGTCCACACTCTAGTTTCCAGCAGAGAGTAAAAATGAGAGATTTTTTGTTCAGCTTGATGAATGGAATTCTATGAATGAGTTTATCTCGAATACTAATCGAACATTGCAAACTTCTCTTCCATTCATTTGGAGCGATGAAATGCTTCAATTCTTTTCCGCTGTGGGACATCATCATAAGAGAAATTATTAAGTGGGTCCTTTTATTTGAGGACATTTGTGAGACTTCTGATGTAGAGAATTATTTAGAAACGGTTTTTACAAAAGGGCGCGGTGAAAGTTGGAAGAATGAGTACAACAATACGCCGCCGGCAGTCTTTGCATGAGAAAACAACTGTTTTCATAAGAAATGTGCTTTTCATGTCATTTCACATCTTGTCTGGAAATCTGAAGAATGAGAGGGTGTAGTAATAAACTTCAAGAAAAGTAAATAAAATCTTCAGCAAGGGTTTTCAAAGGGTATCCAAGAATGTGTGTTGTTGTTTACTTATTATCAGCCTTTTGTGACTGCTCCCACGCATTTCTAGTAGTTATTATCATTTCAAGCGATTCACATCAATTATTTTTGTGGCAAGAAAAATTATATCTGTCCCACTTTGGAATCCGGGAAAACCGGCGGCGGGCCACTGAGCAAGAGTTTCAAGGTTTTCACGTAAAAAAATCTATTTTCTGCTCAGTTCTTTGTAATATAAAGTGTCCTCTCGCAATAGTACTATTTTATATCACTATATCAAATTTAATATTACATGGCCTTGTGGGAAGCATTTTTTCTCGTAATGATAATAAATAGCAGAGAAATTCTGTTCCTACCTTCACCACCAATTGAGAAAAGAAGTACTTAAATTCTTCCAGTGAGTTTGTGCCAAGTTTTTTTCGCACTTCTCTAATAACAATTATAACTTCTTTGAAAAGCACGGCAATCACAAAGTTTTTTTTCACAATTCCTCTTAAAACTTTCTCCGCAACTTTTCCTTTGTACTCATCATCATTTAGGGACTCCATTTCAATTAGTTATAATAGATTGTAATGAAGGCACACACGCTCCAATGTTAAGGTCTCGTAAGCTTGACCCATTTATGAAAGCAAAGAAAGCAAAAAGTTTTGGAGAAAAGTGACAAGCTCAATGTGAAGGACCTTACATAGCTGCAACCCAAGAGCCTTCGACGAAGCCCTCTTTCGGCACTAGAATATACATTTCAATTAGAATTAGTGAATAAAAAAGCACTCCACAAATGGAAGCTTTTGTTGAAAGGAAAATAATAAATTTACTTGTCGAAACACGAAGGAAAACAGACGATTTATATAATGTGCATTTTTTCGCTGTTGTGCTGAGTAAATACGAAATGAAAGGTTTCTCACGCAAGAAAAGGAGAGAAAGCGAGAAAAACACGTCTTTCAACTTTCTCCCGTTGTCGTGTCCGCTTCACAGCGTCATATCANAATGTGCATTTTTTCGCTGTTGTGCTGAGTAAATACGAAATGAAAGGTTTCTCACGCAAGAAAAGGAGAGAAAGCGAGAAAAACACGTCTTTCAACTTTCTCCCGTTGTCGTGTCCGCTTCACAGCGTCATATCACTCACATTTCCCTTTCACTGTAACATCAACGTTTGTATGTGGAGCTTCATCAATAATCTCGTTAGAAAAAAAGAAGCCTGTATGTGTGTGAAAACCGCTGAAAAGGGGAAAGCATAATATGCAGCCGTAGACTTTCTTCTGATCCTTTTGAATACGAAATATCCATTTTTTCTCGTCCTCCACTCACTTTCACTACGCCTACTCAATTTATTACAGATTTTGATGTCCTCCGATTCATGTTGTATGTGATGAGCCAGTAAAACTAATCAAAAAACTCGATCCAGACACCATTCTCTCTGAAAAATTGATCTCATTTCTTTCTCTTTTTTCAGTCCGCCTTCTTCTCGAGTCGGGTGTCAATCCGGACGTGGCAAATGAGGATGGTCTCACTGCACTCCATCAGGTAAGCCAACGTTGACGTTTGTGCGATCAAGATGCATTTTATGTTAAAAAGATGACACACATCGATTCCCCGGAGAGAACTGTCGTAACGTGGACTGTGCACTGCATCCAAAGCCAAAGTTAATAAGATTTTCTCCCATTTTTTTTGGCTCACGTCAGTGGCAAAAGGATAAATAATATATTCTCTCACATTCATACTGTCTGCAACAATCACCATCTCCGCTGTCTCGCCAGTCATTTGTGTTCATTAATTTTAGGTCATTGCCCACACACTCCAAATGCATGTACGATCGTGTGTGGTACAACCATTTTTTCGCTGTATAAAGGCATATTACATGTACTTTCTCTTTGGGAAAGAAAGTCCGACTTTTTTATGGCTAACGACACAAAATGGAAGATTAAATGGGAGTTAGTGAAGCAGCTAACATAGACAGGCATTGGTGAGCAATAAAGATGTTCTCGTGTTTTCTCTTCCTCATTCGACCCTCTTTCTCCATTAATTTCTGGCTCCATTATAAAGTGCTACAGCTCCCACGAGCGACTCGTAAAGGTTATATGCCCATTCCGGTTCTCACGCGTTGCACATAAAGAGACGAATAGAAGATTGGGAAGATTGTGCTAATTTTTTCTGCTCACGTCTCACACTTCTGGTGTAGACACGTTTTTCCACGAGAACAACTTCAGGGTCTGGTAAACAAAGGGAGCAGTGTCCCCAAACTCGTCGTGTTGTCAGCTAAAAAAGTTATGGAAAATGGTACATGGCTTTTGGAGAATGACAGAGATGATAAAAATGAGGACGTTTCAGCATGAATCATTTTCAGTTGTCTCCTTTCTTCTGAGGGTGTTGAGGTTGTCTCAAGTGAAAGTTCATCTGATATCGTTTTGTGGAGGTGGGCGAAGAATCCAAAGCGTGGAAGGCTGATAGGGTCAATTAATTCTGGAATGACAGGAGAGCTACAAGCTGGGAAAAGCCAGGAATTGAGGAAGTGATGTGCGGAACGTGCTAGAAGAATGTTCGAGAGAAATGATAGGAGTGATACATGAGTGAAAATTGGAAATAAGGGCGAGTATACAGAGAGAAATTTGGTCTCGCTATTTTTCCCAGTTGAAACAGGGAAATTCCTAGATTCCGCTTTTGGCGGTGTGTATCTACGTATTTACGCTTCTCAGTTGTCGGTGGAGTGTGCGGTAACTGAATCTTTGATTATGTAAATGTGTTTTACGTGAGCAGCTTCCCGAGAAAGAGCTTTTTGTTACTGCCTACACTTTCCCCGTTATATCCAGTTTCCCACTTCCACATTCTCTCGAGAGACAAGTTAACACTTTCGCGATGTGTAATTAAAGTCTTTTGGATTCACACGGAAATTCATTCTTTCTCTCACATTCCCTCACTCAACCCTGCCCCCTCGAGGTGGCACACTCTTATCTTACCGCACTACCTACAAAACCTGCGAACATTCCGACGTCTCGA
>JAHZMW010004869.1:0-15638 GCA_027743745.1 Alloscopus bannaensis | reverse complement strand
TATCGGTCTGCATAAATAAAATATCGTTGTATTCACGGCGAAATGTCCATAAGAGCTTGTGCAATGCACGGTTTATATAAATATGCAATGAGGTCTTCAAGATGTTGATAGGTAGATACATAACATCACATTCCTGTGCATTATGTAGTTTACTCATATCAAGGCCTTTGTTGTTTAAGATCGTCTTTTCGGTTGAAGCTTTTCGTGTTGTTTTGATAGCTTCAGTGATTCCTTCAGCGGAGAAGGAATGAATTACAGCCATGGCGGTTTATATTACGGTAGGATCATGTATTTATGAACCATCGTGTAGACTTGTGCTGTACAATCTTGTTGGAGAAAATTTAATACGTGTTTAAACAGAGAGTGGGAGTAGATGGAAGATTTCTCTCCCACGGATTGAGTTACATCATTTCATGTCTAATCCGACTGCACCGATGCATCTAATTGAGTGCAAGAAATTCTCAGCACGTTTTCCATAAGGAAAGTGAGACCCTTTCGGTTTAATTTGAGCAGTTCATTTGAGACACAGGTGTTTCTATAATTTTTTATGTGTCTTGTCGTTAACTCGAAATTGAGTTGCTAAATTATGGAGAAGCTGAGAAGTATGATGAGAAATCGAAAGCTAACGGCATTTTTCTATGTTTGTACAATAGCAACGAGTTCGTATTCTCACTCAACTGTAATATTTGTCTAATGTTCACATGTGCGCAGAAACTGCGCTGTGTCTTTGCAAAATTAGTCATCTGCGTACGATCAGGCCTTTGTAATGGAATTTGTAGTGCGTGCCTCTACTCTAACAGTTAAGAAATATATGGGTATTTATCTACACTTGTGTCGTTTATGTAATGTTGTGCGTCAACAAGTCTGAAAACATTGGTCGTTTTTACGATTGTTTTGTTGATTCTTGGACATTTTCCGAGTGGCAACTGGACGTGAAATGTTGCCAATTATGCGTTTGCCTATTTTCCTTACAATCAGTATTAGCGAAGCCTTTAAATTTTAGTCTTAATCGTTGTATATTTGCTTATTCACAACGGTCCTCAAACGAATGAAAATCTGAAGTGAGTAATCGAGATTTCAAAACAGATTGCTTACAATTGTAAATGAAGGCTTAGTAGATTTCGAGTACTTTTCGCCAAATCTGCTAGTGACCGTCAGCAAAGGGAATTAATTTGGTAATCGCATAATAATATTCGTATTTTGCTCAGCATTGACTTATCAGATATTACCTCCAAAATAAGATTCAAGTGTTATTAGCATATTTTATGTATTCAAATAAATTTCACCATTAGATTCCCATCTCTCGTCGACATTTTCAAGGCGAGTGTTTTTCCAGTATCAGAAGAATATCAATGAAGTTGCACAAGACAAGATTTGTTCAGCCATTATTAAACAATTTGGTGTTTTCAAAATATCAAAAGCGAGATCCGCTTCGGCAAAGGATTTCAAAAGTTTTGAAGAAACTCTACTGTCAAATCGTGTAGCTTGGGCTTTAATCAGCATTGAGTCCGCCCCAGAGAAAACCAACGACAAAGGCAACAGACGCCTTTGGATCTGCGATCTGGTGGCGAGGATTCTTATTATTTAAGCCTCTGCTTTAGTTTTGAGCTGGAGTTACGGTTTCGCTCGACAGAAGGTGCTGCCTATCTTCTTAAGTTAACGTTACTTCATACTTTCCTAAACGTAGCACTAACAACTATGCTACTTGAAAATGTGTTGCTGTTGTATTTGTATGTTATGCAGTTGGTTTCAGGCTGCAATTTATGCACTAGGTGCATAAAATAGCAAATTTTAATGCGGTTTAATCACTGATAGTGTGATCAACGGATTTGGCTAGAATTGCATATTCTTGCTCCGTTTCCAACATTTAAATTAACATTATTCTTGAATAGCTCATGAGCACAGACAAATTCTGCCAGAAAGGGAGCCAAACCCCATTAAATTAGCGAGGCACGAAATAATACTGCAAAACACAACGATCGTGGCTCACACTTTTCCGTGTTTTTGTTTCCTTCTCAAGTGCAGCGTATCGATTCAAAGAATTATAGATGATTTTTGGGAGATAGCGCTATGTGCATGTGTGTTCTGGGAAGTTGGAGAGGCACATTAGCAGAAACAATATGAATAAATTATACAACACAAATGGCTCAATTTCAATAATAAAAGTTGAAGTCCGAGGAGAATGAGAAACTGGCCAACAATTTTAATGATACGCTATTAGATTACGGTAGTAATATTCGTGTGATGACTTTCGGCAAGTGTGAAACACTAATTACAGGGTGCATTGACGTATTTCAAGTCGCAAAAACACTCAGCCAACAGCACCATGACTGACAATGCACTATTTAGAACAATTTGGTGCCAAATGCTGACCATTTTTTCTGGCTTGAGGAGTGATTGTTATGCTTTAGGTGAGGGAAATGATACCTCATTAATTGGACTGTCGTGGTTAAATACAATGCTAATTGTGGGAATAGTGTATCATTTGAATTGATGCAGACTTACTTCCTGCATGTTTTATGTATGTTATACATACATGTTTCGGTAAATATATGCAAATGCAAATTATTACGCGTTGTTGCATTATTTTTTTGCACCCGTAAATCCAGCNTTATGTATGTTATACATACATGTTTCGGTAAATATATGCAAATGCAAATTATTACGCGTTGTTGCATTATTTTTTTGCACCCGTAAATCCAGCATTCTTAAGAATTTTTGCGTACAGACAGTTTTAATACTTGGAATTCGCCAGTCGAGACCAATGAGCAATTCCAGATTATTGCGATGTGGAAGCAAACAAATCAATTTAGAGTGCTGCCTAAAAACTCCACGAGTGATAATGATGCACACTCCTCAAGTTAATTATTGTCTAGACAAAAAAAAATATACTTACATATTTACCTATGTATTTCTTAAGTAAAAGTTTGCATCCAACAAATGCGTCATTGGCTTATATAAGCTTGATTACGATGAATCACTGATCTGTCTCGAGTCTCGATACAAATGAAACAAATTGTACATACAATAATTTCAGCTAACAGTAGATACTTTTACCCTTGACCTCTCCGACTCTAGACTTCCTGGAGTTGGATGTTGGCTTATAAACATGTTGGTATAAGTAATACACTTATAGTACAATTACAATGAGAACACGTATGATCATCGAATTAGCAAGACGCATTGTGTTTTACACGGACGTCAGCGGCACCATTTGCAAAAAAATAGATCTACTCCTCAAGAATTTCATCCTCTTTTAATTCTGAGGTTTGCGCCAGACTTTACAAAACTCACCATTAGTCATACACATAACTCCTCAGCAGAATCAACTCAAGCATCAAAATTCCCCAGGTTCTCACAAAAGTAGTTTGATTAACAATTAACAATAGGATCGTTTGCAAGATGGTTTAGGTACGTATCTCATACAATCTTGCCAGCTTTACATCACAAGATTATCTTCGATGTCCTCTCCTTGAGATGAAGATATGCGTTCTCACCTTGACCTGTTTGATCTGCAAAGAAATTCTTTGAATACATCGTAAAACACAATTCAACTTTTCTGTATTAATTATGCAAACCTTCCACACAAACATTTCCACGTATATAAAAACACCTGAACATTTACATATATTTCCCCATTCCATAATGCCATGTTTGTATGATATACTAATGGACATTTACCTGTCAAGTGTCCTTGAGCGTGTTTTTGCATGATGGGAAAATTAAATGACATTTCTGGAAAACATTCATGCCACCTCCACTGGGAGTAGTTTAGCTTTTTATTTACAGCGGAAGCTGGGAGTACGGGTTTCCTATCCTTTCCAAGTAGCTACACACAAGCTTACATCTATAATTTTAAAATTCCGACACTATTTCACCTTTCACCATATTTTTGTTATCAAAACATCACATCAAGTTGATTCCGACGATGAAGGCGTCTACTACGCAGAATGTCTACACACTTGTCCACCTGGCAAAGGGAAAGGGTGGATTTTTGTAGAAGACAGATATGTGTAGGTATTTTACAATCCATAACTCTACCAAAGAGAGCGAATCAACCATTGTTGATGAGATGAGTGCCCATTTGCAGCCTCATTATTTCCTCCTTAATGCGTATCTCTCGTACGACGGGCCGCGAAGGCATTTACATTTTCGATGTTTCGTGAAAGTCAACGAAAATGAGGGAGTAGCTCGTATTCCCCAGTACGTAGCAATAAAGAGAGATGGAATGAGTAATTAGGAACAGGGAACTTAGCTAAAAATCGCTCAGCCTGGGAAAATTTCGAGCGTGGGAACACAAAAAACGGGGTGCAAAAGGGAGAGAGAAATGAAGTAGCCTATATCTACACGAAACAATGCTGTCGGGGTACTTTGAGTGGTGAGACAGGTAAAAAAAATGATAAAATACGATGTGCTGCGATATTATCAGAGAGCAAACATGATACATGGCATTTGGGCCAGGAAAGTGTAGCGAAACTCAGGCATCTCATGCAGAGTACTCCCACTCATATTATTCTTCGGAAGGGTGGTTTCAGGTGGTGGTTGCTGCAGGAGCAAACAAACATTTTTATACCGTCAGCTTTATGATGGGAGATGAGGGCCCGTTTTTTTGTGTGCATTGTCATTGTATGGAATACTACCACACTTGATGGATGAAGTTGATGGACCTGCATTATTAACCCCTAATCCAGATCCGTATTCGCTCTGTGTTGCATCGTAATGATGATTGTTGATTCAGTGGTCATTTGCAATTTACATAAAAATGCCTCCATCAACTGGATGTGGCTGGTCGTGCAAGGTGCCAAATGTCTACACATACAAAAAGGTTGAGTGCATGCCTCCGCATTTTAAAAGTATTATTATAGTTTTGTGGCGAAAAGATATGTAACACATGAAGTAGTTCACCGTCCGCCTTGGCCACAACTGGGGGGTCAGGTTTTCACTTTTTCTCACCTCTCTTCTTCTTTTTTAAAATTTAATTTCACCATCAACGACATGTGCGTGGTCCAAGAGTGTTTCTTGATGTATGCAAACTTCCATTTTTACTGAAGACCACTCAGTTTCGTGGAGTAATCGTGTAGGTACTCACATTCCACTTTGGTCCAAATGATGTGAGTAGATAAATATACTCAGAATTTACTCACAGGGCTGAGTTCTCGAGTTCTCACGAAGATTTCGGGGTACAGGGAGCATGTAATTTTTATCTACGCATTTTTTCAAAGGAATTTTGACACAACTTTTTCACTAGTGTGATTGCATTGCATGATTTCGGAGTGGTCATTTGCACACTCTCTCATAATTTGTACTACTTTTCCGAACCCACTCGGGTTTCTTTTTACTGCAAGACTCGCATGACGCATGACATGGAACTTTAGGTGTAGCGTTGATCCCTTAATTGTTACTTCTGGACCTAGGTTTTTACTGAATATAGGCTACAACAACAAGAGTGAGAGAGAACGGGCGAGTTTCCACCCAAAAACGTCACGGTTGGGTGAAGTGGCGTCGTTTTGCTTACGTTGCTCCCAGGTTGTACATCGCCTACTCTGTGGTGACTCAAGGTGCGCCCTTTGTCCTGTTTCAAATTTTCCTCGGAAGCAGGGAACCTATCTCGGAATTCTGAGCATAAATTATGGGAACATGCCTTACGTTGTGGTCAAAGTCTAATTTATATTTCCAAACAGGTCCAGGCATTTATCTTCAGTCCAAATCAGTCTTATTATCCAGAAAAGCAGCAAATTCATGAAAGGCCCCGTATTTGGACCAAGAGTTAGTTTACGTAGCTTGACTAAGAGCACCTATTAAACTCTGTAGAAAATTTCTGGACTTTTTAAAATACATGTATCTCTTCTGCGCGACATATTTCTTGGAGAGAAAACCGAAGCCAAAGAATCACGTTTATATTCCATAGCTGTACTGTGTAGCTAGAGCCAACATTTAGATTTAGAGACGAAATGAGTGTGCATAAGGTAATCTAGTCCACCTCAAAACGGTGCTGCTAGTTTTAATGTGCAAATGTAAAGTGGAAAGAAGAAGGGGTGCACCGCGTACTCACAACCCCAGCAGTACTGGTTGTAGGAATAGAGCCGAGTTTAAGAGAACCAGTACACAAATGATGATAGTTAATGTGTGATGGCCTGGCCGGAAGTACGGCTGCTGCTTCCATACATACACATCAACCCCGTATCTCTCTTTAGACAATGCAGGCTCAGACATGTACTATTTATTATTATGATCGTCATCATGCATATAATCCACTAGTTTTTCAAAAGGACATGTCTAATCTTAATATATTATGGGCTGCGTGTATACCTATGTACATAATAATGTGCATTCATGTGTGTTGAAAATGTGTAATTTTTCCTCCTTTTTTCTCTCCCTGCATAAATGAATCTAAAACATTATTACTTTCCCATACTTTGCGCTCTCTGCTCCCTGCTCTTTGCGAAGGAGTTCAATGTGATGTGAAAGTAAGGACCATTTTAAACAACAACGCGATGATGATGATGGCTTAAATTGTAAAACGTTTTTTCGTTGCCCATATCATGTCATTGGGGAAGCTAGCGTATATTTTTGTTTTTATTGAGGTCGTGGTTCGAAAAAAGGGATAAATGCCGTTTCAACCCTCGCCTTCGTAGGGAGAATGGGAATTGTTTTCAGACGATTGATTCCCTCGAGTGAGCTCGGTTATTAATTAACCACCCCTCCCTTCTCATTTAACGCATATCAGAAGAATGTAGGTATTCACCAGATTTGGCGACGAGGAACATGACAATTGACAACCTGCTGGTAATGTCATTATTTCAATGGGATTTTTAAATAAATTCTTTGGCTTCGAGGAGATTTCCCAAGTGTTCAGCTAGACAATGGAAATAAATTATAATTAATTTCAATCGCTTTTCAAAAGCAGATACTTCGAATACCGCAAATACTACGTTATTTTTAGAGTTCATTCCAGCAAACCTTTGCAACTGTGAATCATCATGGGCTTTTCCGAGAATTCAAGGTTTTCACAGTTTGCTAGTTCATCTCAACTTTATCACAAGACAATTTTTTGAATGGCTCATACATTTTCTCATGCAAACTTTTCTCTCGGTTGTGCTCTCAGAGTGGAGGTTAAGCATTTTTTTAGATGTTGTGTATATGAATGATAACAATGGGACAATAATCATTTAGTGACGACAAAGCTGTGATGTTGGCAAAAAACTGCAATTTCAGATGACTTTCCTTGAATGATATTTATTTCTTTTTTATTTGTTGTCTCTCTCTCTGTGTGTACAACACGGCTTGTTACGCCCACCCAATTTTGAAGTACAGTAGAAGAGTCTCCTCTGATTCAACAGGTTGTAATGAAATGTACGGTGCATGCATAAATAATTACGTTCATGTTGCTCCTTACTTTATGTAGGTCCTCGGTTGACAAAACAAGTTTCCAAATAATGCTCGCGAGAAGGGTATATACGCACAAATGGAAATAATTTCTGTGACTTTTTTTTCTCTCTCTCTGTTAGATATTACACATTGTCTTAAAAATTGGTGAGATGAATGTTATTTACGTTGGGAGTTGCTTCTCTACTACTATGTAGCTGTGCTTCAAACTTCAAAAAATTGTTCTTTCATTTCAAGGTCCCACTTTTGCAAGACAATTTTATGCAGAGTGTAGCAAACCGTGTTTACTTAGACAATACCAATTGTTGTGATCGACTGACAGTGACAGGCTCGCTTGGATCGCACACAAACTTTGTCGTTGACAAATAAAATGTAGAATATATTGAGAGCTCACTAATTTGGTGAATCACTTCGCAGACATCTAAATGACAAGCAGAAATCGGCAACCATCATTTTCAATTGGTGGGACTGCAACGCATCACATTACATCGTTGCGGGATGCATGCGTGTGTGTAGTATGTACAAAACCTTACTTTTTTACTTTTGAATATTATATAGAATTTGTTTATGCAATTGATATACACGACAATGCATATAAAGATGTTATGCGTCGTTTCAAGGAACTTCTCTGAAGGGATGAAACAAGTGAGGAGAAATTAATTGAAATTTTTCAAACCAGCTCAACCATGAATTCAAATGCCACTCCATGCCATCATTACCAAAAAAACGCTATTACACACAACAACAAAAGAGGGAGTATAAGGTCTTTCAGATTTCAAAGCGTAGAGAAGCATTTTGTCATTTTTTAGCCATGCCCTCTCAGCAATTATTTGTACGAACAAATAGCGACGACAAGATTATTAGGCAATATTCAGATATGCATTCATACATTCATTTTTATTATGCATGCAGAATGCAGAGTATGCTCAGCACACCATCCCTGTGCCGATTGTGACAATCTTTTGAGGTGGATATGTGTCCATTGATAATTCTGACGATAACTTGCTGTTGCAATTGAGTCGCAAAAACAGTCTGTGAAATCACACACCAATCACCAAGTCATACCTGAAGATGATGACGGTGACGATAAAAGGGAATTTGCAGATGATTTTTTATGAATGTCACCACTCAAATTTCCAAACACTACCCAATAGTAGACCTCTTAAAGTGATGATTTAGTTTTCAGTCGATATATGACCATTTCTTTCTTGAAGAAGGTGTACAAATATTCTTATTTTTCATTCATGTTTTTATGAAATAGTCAAGTCCACGTAATAACAGGCCTGCATCATTTTCCCCCGTATAATTCAACCTGGATAATGACGAAGGCACCACCTCAGTCCGTAATTACCCCATTCTTCGCGATTCCCACGAGTTGTGCTCTCATTTACTCCTGTATCTCCTTTCCTTTTAGTAGCTTTTAATTTTTCACCTCCCTTCACGCTGAAACTCGCTTTGTGAATTCATTACACGATAAACTGCCATAGCGGTGGACGAAGTTTTCTTTTGCTGTTATTTGTAATACGATTTCCGGTCCATTTTGAGAGCTCACTTGTTTCGCTGTTAAAAGTTGAGACACGTCAAGGCTACATGCGCAACAGTCGACAAGACATCATCATGTGAAAACTTTTACATGCATGACCAAGCTGTTGTGCTTCATCAGAGAGAAGTGAGTTCAAAGATAAAAACAAAAAATATGCCCGTTTCAACTTCACGAAAGTTTTCACAGCTTAAAGGAGACACGATAAGCCTTATTGCGTGGACTAGTGAACATTGCACACATATAATAACCAAATATTCATCCAAATATTTCAGAGATAGTAGAACTGCCTCTTTTCGTTCGTTACGTCGTGTAAGGAGTGAATTATATCATTGTCCGCTTACAGTTACTGGTTGATTGCATTCATTCGTTATTTTTCATACATTTTCGAAATAACTATGTGTAATCTAATTATTTGTGAGGAGCATAATAGAGAGGGAGTTCATGTGGCATGGCATGTAATACAACAGTTCAGAGAGCTTTTCCTACATAATCTTCTGTAGACACACGACTTCTGCACGAAATAGCGTTGGAACGTATTTGTACGTAGAAATAAAAAGAAACGATTGCTTTGTCCTGCTATATCAAGCGAGAAGAAACGGCCGACCGCACCGCGTCGTCTTACTTCATTCTCGTAGAAAACTCTTTATTTCGCTTGAAATAGAGTGCAGACGGTCGCGTATTATGTATGTCTGTTTACAAAGGAAGCAAATGAGCAGAAGGAGAAGGGTTAAAAATAATGGGAGAAGAAATAAGGTAAAAAAACAGGTAGTGCAAGCGGATGTGATAGGGTGTAACCGTTAAGGATAGGTTTATGTCTATGGAGAAAGGAGCAACAGGTGTTGTTGTAGTTGTGGTCTCCTCCACAAATAAGTAATGCAAGCGGAGAACCACCTACGCCAGAAAAATTCATTACATGCATAATATTATGTACCTATGGCGGTTTGTTAACGGGTGTCGAGCATACTCTTCAAACGTGTTTCATACAATACGTTTTGAACAAATGATGCAAAACAATGATAAGAAGACTAGTTTACGTAATTGTACAACAAAGTGCGTTTATACATACAACGCACGATTTTATACGTTTTACTTAAAGTTGAGCTCTCAAAATTACGCAGATTATTTAACTATCGCCTTTTGAAAACTGGTATTATTATAACTTAAAAATGACGAGTTATTATATGGACTTGAAGATGTTGTTCGAGGATTGCAAACAAAATGTTGTCAACCACACTTTTCGCTGATTCAATGCTCGCACAATATTGAAAGTCACATAACAGGGCGAGCTGAAAATTGTTTAAGAATACCGTATTTAGAAGTAGCATCCTTTTGCTACATTTCATCAGTAAATAATATAATGAACAAAGAGTTGCTTTGTTCAAAAAAATGACGACAATAACAAGAAGTGACAAAAACAGTACGCGTGCACCATGTTTGTCAAGCCCTTTTGTTGGCTGGACAGTTGTGTGGATATGCGATTATAACATTTTCTTGGCATAGTACACACTACTTTATCTTCAGTCCACATACACATACCGACATGTACTTGTGTTTTTGGGACTTTCTTAATGATTCTTATTATCTACAAGCCGAGTGAGACTTCCTGTCCCATCTGAATTATCAGTACTCTCCATTATTGTGGTTTTGCATTTGCTTAGAGCAGAAAACCTTGTATCTCGGGCTTACAGCGGAGTCGATTTACGAATTTGAAGATTACATTTTGTTGCCCAACTTTTTACTACGTTATCCTCGCAGATGGACATCGTGACAGTCAGAATTGATGAGCAAAATAATTTATCATAAACAGCCACTAAGAAATAGTCTAATGGGTGATAATTGTGTTAACCACGCAAGCACTCTAGTAATGAGATTTATTTGTTTTGTGGTCGCTTTTTGGTTTGGTTTTTGAGGATAGATGTGCCCTTCGCATTATTTACGTTGGTGTCAGGCGAAGTTGATTGATGCTTTTGAGAACTCTTTAGGGAACACGGAATAATGATTGGGAAGATTTCTCAGGCAGTTGTTGACTGTATTGTGTCGTGGTTAACCAAGAATTATGAACTATTAATAATTAGTGGTTAACACAGTAAACTCAATTTCTGATAACCACGTTTTTTTTTGTTGAAACTAGTTGTTATTTTGTTTAGCGTGGATGAAATGTACTTGGTAAACTGATACCGTTAAACAATTCTCTCAGTGACTCAAATAATTTTGAATATTTTGGACCAATTCTATCCTAGAAATGTTTTCCAGTTTTTCAGCAAAGATTTTTGTAGCTCAAGCTGTAATTTGATTACATAAACAACCAGCTCGGGTAGCTCATCTTTGCCAGCAACAATGACAAAGAATTTTCATTCATTTATGTGCACAATATCTTCTCATCTTACTCTACCTGCATCACAAGGATGTACTATGCGTAAAGTCGGTCAACATACCAGAATGATATTGCTCCGGTGAACCATTTATTGGAAGAATTTGTGAGATTTTGTGATATTGTTGTATAAGATGTACATGGATAAATAGGCTCATACGCTTCTGTGCTTGAATAAGGTGAATATTATTTGTTTTCGTACATATCGTCTACCTGCTTAGGTAATCTAATGCCCTGAAATGATAATGTCGTGCCAAAGCATTAAATACATGGATGACAGAGCTGCGTGTTGATAAAAAAATCAGAAAAAAGCCTCTGCTCACTTATGTATCCTGTAAATCTATGTAATGTAGGTAATCCTTCTTTCCAAATAATATAAAGGTTTAGTGTAAGGAACAAGCTTCATATGTAACCAGAGAGCCACAAAAGTTTGAAAGAAACTTCCACCCAGCCAGCACGTACAGGAACGCTGCACTTCTTTGATTTTCTTGAGAATTTCCCTCACTTCCGGTGGAGCTGGTGGTGGAGATCCCTCCGGTGCGTGTATGTATGCTTCAGTCTCTGGTTTCTCATGCATACAATACACTGAACTGTTCATCTTGATTCATCTCGCACGTAGCCAGAAAAGTGTTACGTTCATTCATAAAAATGAAGAAAAGAGCCTGGAGCAGTTCACTTTGTCCGTGTGGAAGGTATGTAAGTGAAGACAGGAAAAAAGTCTGCCAGTGGGCCAAAGGAAACACCTTATTTACACAAATGGTCTTACTCTCGTCTTTGTCTAAAAAGCTTGTGGTGCTACTCCTAATATACTTGCACACACGAACTCGCTTTGCGACTGCTCAAAATGTGCATCCTGTGTGAGGAAAAACATCGTTGATCAGTTTCGTTTGTGTTGCACAATGGTGGCTAATGTCAATTGTACCAAACGATTCCGCACGGAATGAATAATTTTTGTAAAATAGCATTTTAGAAAAATCGCATTGCGCATATAACATGTTCGTGTGCGGGTGCAAGTTTATTTTATGGATACTTAGGTAGATATACTAGCAAAGACCAAAGATGGCAACCCAGAATACATAATATGAAGAGGTAAAAAGATCAAGCCGAACAGGTACTAGGACGGTGGTATATCACTGCATGCCATGGTACGTAAAGAAGCCATTAGTTTCGCTTGCTTTGTGCATAATATGCCGTCGTGTTTTGTAGCTCTGATTCTAGTTTCAAGGAGTGAGATCGTCTCTCTAAAGAAAACCGCTTGAATACATTTACTTTTCGTCCAGGTTATGAATAAATACCTTAATTATATGTAAGCTCTTATTTTGCTCATTGTCACTGACGGCGAAAGTGTTGATCCAAAGAGAGCAATCTATTTGAAAACACAAGTTATACAAGAATATGCTTGAGATTTATATACAATTTCCGCTGAGTCATCGCAGTTAAAATTAGATTGACAAAGAATACACTTCAAGATTCGAGAATAAATTAGTAATTGGCACTTAATACGACGTATGTATTTTGAGAAAGAAAGAATTCTCCAATCCTTAGAAATGTGAGAGTCCGAAAATGTGAATCTTTCGCGAAATGAATTTTTCTTTCTGCTCGGCCGATTCAGTGGGCCTGGTTCAAAATGTCTTTGGAAGCTTAGTGAATTGAGACATGACCGGCCTCCAGCCCTCCTCTGATGGGCGGTCTTCTTCTGATGCAAACTCTCTCCATGATCCTCTCCACAAGCTGGCTGCTCGCTCCTTTGCGCACAGATTAGATATTAGATTCCTTTAGTGAGCGGAAGGAGAAAAAAATCCAAGTGACTTTACCATCTCATTTCTATTAAGCTCCAACACACAAACCAAGAGCACCAGCACCACTTGTATGTTTTAGAATATAGCTTTTTTTCTCAAGTCTGAAACAATTCAATGTGATGCACGCTGTGTGCAGAGTGTAGCCGTATATCGCTTGTCATGATGATGGAAAAGCATGTCATGTACATTGTATTCATCTTCTCTCACAGAGACGCATTCACATTTTTCCACTAGAAAAAGGCAACAAACGACCACAGTGGGGACGTATTGCTTGCAGCTTTTTTTCACGTGCATCATTTCAAAGGAGAACCTGTAACAATACTTGTACTCCCTCATGATATGGTGTGAGGGTGGAATGCCTCTGAGAGTGATAGTGACGCAAAGATATTCTCACAAGTAGGTATATACATATGAGTCTCATTTAGAAGATGTTGCTCCTACAATCCATCCCTGTACTTGGATGCGTTGCCATCCTCATGTAAAGTTTTATGGAATACGATGAAGCAGAGCAGCCATCCGCATCATCATATTTGGAACAAGTGAGTAAACTTTGGCCAGAGAAGATGAAAGGGATGATAAATACGGACTACATTGTACATATATTGTGCCTCTACGACGCATTTTCTATCCCCTCAAAAAATGAACGTCGGATGGTCGGCGGTGTACATGCGAAATCCTATATGTACGCTTTCCCCACAGTTAAAAAAGAAGCAGAGTACGATGATGAGACTGATGAGTTTACATTTATGATTTGGTTAATGCTAAGAACAGTGTGTTGTTATAATATATTGACGCTGGTGCTTAGAGGTCCTAGTTTTTTTTACCGTGGACAAATACAACACATTATAATACATGCGTTTTTAGCTTGAGAGCTAGAAGCCTGCTGCTGCTCACTTTTGGATGTTGAGCGAACATGTTACTTGTACTTTCTGGACTTTTTCAGGCATAACACATCGTTCTTACAAGTAGTTTGAGTTTGAGGTGGTGTAAAATGTATGTATGTATGTAATATGGACGCTTGTGAGCAAGTTGAGAAGGTACCTATTCACCCCTGTTTCAACTTCTCCGTGTGTGAATGTGCTTGCTTATGAATTTCTTTTTTGAAGTTCTCACTGCCTCACACTGTCCACCGATGCATGGATGCTTGTTTTGGAAAAGGACCACTTCCAGTACGCTCTCATCCGCTGGACTGTGTACAAGCAACATGTGGGCACTGCGTAATCGTAGTTTCACCCTTACGAGTCTCCACGTGTGTCTGTAAATGCAAAACATACACTTTTCCACAGCCGAACTCATATAATATTCATATCGACAGCATTTGAACAAAGGACAACAGTTTGGTAGAGATTTGTGGTCATTTTGTACAGTTTGTTTTTACTTTGACGTGCATGTGCGTTTGTGACGGAATTATGTGAAAGTGACATTTTTGCAACCGAAGATTTGATTATTACTTTATACTTTTTAAACTTCTGCAATTAGCACTGCAATTAAATACTGACAAGGATCGTCGAGTTGGTTTGCTACAAGAAGAAATCTCGTGCCAAAGAGAAACGTGAAAACTCACACTTTTAAAACCGGAAAATGCAGCCTATTTAAGACGCAAAAGCGTAATGTTTTTCAAGAGTTTAGAATCGAAACAACTGTTTTTTAAATGATATTTTTACAATCAGCATATTTTTATTTTTACCGCAAAACCCTTCGTTTACATTTGTTCTCAATTTTATACAATATGATAAACATTTTAATCGCAAAACAATTAAATGCCACGCGCGTGACGAAAGCAGGTTAACTACTGAAGTATTACGAGAAGCTGTTGAAAAGTTTGTTTAACTGTGCGCGCACCAAATGTTGACGAATTTTATTGTTAAAAAATTATTTAAAAGTGCAGGGAAAGTGGGGAGGTATTGTAGTGCTTCCCGTTGTTAAAAACTAGCGACACTAGCAAAGGTTATGATTATGTATGTTGATTCGGTGGGTGCCGGCATTTTAATGGGAATTCGAGCGATGAAAAGTGGCGGACGTCCGAAAGGTAATGGGAAAAGCGTGTACAATTTTCGGAGTAAAGTTACTTCTCCTACTACTACTACTACTGATGTTATCTCAGTCTTTCAGCTAAGGTACATCTACACTTTGCAAAATTCTAACAAAACTAACATTTTCCGTAATATTATTAACCTAATTGATATAATGAATTTATCATCGCATGCTAATATAAGACCGAAAGCATTTTTGATAAGCGTGAGCATCCTGTTTTGATTTGAGTTGCATTGCATTAACTCTATTTAAATATAGGAGATTTTTATTTGGGTAAAAGTGGCAAGAAGCATTTTCGCAAACATTCTGGCTCTTGCAAAACAAATGAAAAACAACCCCTCTTTCCGTCGTCTTTTAATTGCATCACGTGACCTCGATGCGATAGTTTACATTTTGCTCAAAACAGTATTGAGATTCTTCATGTGTCGCTTGCAGGAAAGAGGGTTGTAGTTGTATCTCGTCACTCCTTTCTAATAAAGAGGAGTAAACTAAAAAAATCCTTTCT
>JAHZMW010004868.1:0-10752 GCA_027743745.1 Alloscopus bannaensis | reverse complement strand
AGGATAAAACTACATATACTCTGCAGCTTCAAAAACTCGTATAATATGGTGTTCCTTTGAACGGCAGAGCTATAAAAGGCACGCTACCAAAAAACGCTGCCGTGTCCTTCTGTGCCTGCGTTTACCATTTTTGTTACAGTTACAAACAGAGCAGAAATTGTAACAAAATACGGAAACCAAAATGTGCTTTTGTTTTTAAGACACAAGCGCACTGTATGTTCCACATTCTACAATTCACTTTGTTTCTTTCAATCCTACACACGGTCGGACAGTCACATTCCACTTCTCATTTAAAGAACCATGATGACAATGATTTCCCCGCGTATATATCCCAACGCCATGTACATCCGCAACAACAAGCCCACGTACAAAAAGCAATATCATCAGTGGGCATGCAATCTGGGAAAGCTTATACACGTACTTTTAACTAAAAATTCGTGAGGATAGAAGGAGAAAGTTTGTAGAATGAGAGCACTTCACAGAAAAGAAAAATACATGAGAGAATAAAAAAAACATATATTGCAAGTTTTTTTTCGTTCTCCCGTGCTCTCACCCACCAGCAACGGAATGAACGGGACGAGAAAGCTTCTCTACCACACAGGGTCTCTCGGTGAGTTAGTACATGTAGTGGGATATGAAATGGGGAAAGCGTTAGCAAAGTCATCTCATTTCTTCATATATAAACTGCCATCATCATATGAAACGACGTCATTTGAGCAGAGAGAAAGTGAGACGCACAGTCTTCCCTCATTCCAGGTTGGCTCACTCAAAATATATTTTTCAACTTTAGCGTTACGTTTATTCCCTTTCCTCCCGCTTTCTCGAGGGTGTCTCCCCTTCCTTACGGACTCTTCATATACTTTGAAGTTGAAGGAGAATAGTCGCACTTCCACCATCAACCAATATATGAACATCCTTTTTTACTACTTCTTCGTCGTCCTCGCCCTACACCACTTACACACAAAACAAGGAAAGAAGAAATATTAAGGGAGAAAACACTTCTTCAATCTCAAGATCCTTCTGCCAATTCCAAATGAAATGAAGTTTACTAAGAGAATTTGTAGTGGCACACATTCACATTGCTCGAGTCTTCTTGAACACTTGAGATACACACACACACATGAGAAAGAGAGACTCTTGGAAAAAACTATTATGTACAGAGAGCATTTACACTGGTGCATTTACAAGCAATGGTTTTTACTTTCAAGAGAATATCGCCTCTCGTAATCTACAGGAGAGGCATTTTTACGTGTGACTTTCTCATCCTTTCACCATCATCATCATTTCATCTGCTTCATACATGAGAAGGAGGCTACTACGCACGATGATGATACAATCGTTTTTTTTTCTCGCCTGTGTATACATCCATTTAAGTTCCACGATGGGGCGAAGCCTGAGTTAAAGAAAGGGGAATAAGTTTTCTCCGAGACGAAAATTTCAACGGACAAGGTAGTATTTATTCAAGTAAAAACAGGGAGAAAGAGATGGAGGAGAGCTCTTCAAGAAGGCGAGCAGAAGAAGAGAGATAGAAAGTAATAATAAACTGCGTCCTGCCACTTTCTCCTGAAACACATACCCATCTCACCAAAACAGAAATGAAGAGAGAAAGGGAATATCACATCTCTGGTACAGGATACCAGTAATATGATCGTGTTTACCCGTTGAGTCCTACAGGAAGTGTAGCCGCTTCGTCCCTTTCCTGTCTGACCGAGAAACAGTTTCGCTGTCGCTTTTAACTTGTTCCTCTCCGCGTCAGTCTACCGTTTTACCTTTATCCCGTCATTCAAATCCTTGAAGAAAGTATAGCGTGTTCCCTTCCTCTTTTGGGTATTCTTTGCAGCAAAGCACTGAATTTTTTCAGACTCGTCTAAGTGATGTACATAAACCAGTATAAGCATGCTTGTTGCCGATTTTTTTTGTTGGAATAATTTACTTTTCAGGAGAAAAAAGTATACCAGTCCTCTCAAGTTCTACCTTCTGTGGACACTGTGCACAGTGATGCAAAGAAAACTGTAAGGTAGTTTCAGTAAAATATGTCTCCAATTAATTAAAGCCCTTCCGCAATTTACTCGATAATATGAAAGCTAAGAGCTCATCTTGAGTGTATGGAATTGCCCCATTATTGCTTTCCCTTTAGATACAACACTTGCTCACGCATTCACTCGAGCAGCAGCTCTAGACAGGGAGCAGCACACTACAAAATTTCATTCTCTCTCTCCGCCTTGACTTTCTTGCTGATTTTCTACTACCTCTTGTACATTCAAACTTGGGCCGTTGTGATATTTCGCTCAGTAAACGAGTTCAAAACTACTTCTCATTTGGCGATTCCTTCAGCGAAGCTCACACACGGTGTGATGTTACACTAGACTTGAGAAGTGAGAGGAGAGAATGAAGTACCTTGATATGAGAATGGCCTTGTTTTCCAAATAAATGTGAAACAAGCCCTACGTTCTTCTGAACATCTCAAGGGATACGTTTTTATGGGATATAATAGTAGCAAGATATATTTCAACGCTTCCACACTCTCCAAATAAGGGAATGCTCTAAAATTAATGAATTGCAATTAAGGAGTTTTCTTGATGGCATTATGTTACAATTACAATTTCTATCGCCCAATTCCAGAGACGAATCTTTATTCGGGTGACCTCCTTCTCAATGGGACCTGATTAAATAATAAAATTACACTAAACTACGTCTCCTCCAATATATGCAAGATTTGCCTACACTTTGAAAAATTCAATTAAATATTTCCGTTGTGGACAACCGGATGGAGGGTACTTCACTTTAAGCTCATATGCTTATTTGTGCGTGACAAATAAAACGCTCGTTTTTCCTTTTTCTCATAAAGATGAATAAATGTCTGCCCTTCCTAATTTAGTGGAGGAAACAAGTGAAGTAATTCTTTAAAATGCGATATCAACTCGAAGATTGCAGTCAGGAAGGAAACTCGGAGGTAAAGCTGATATCCTCGACGCAGTTACGATCTGTGTCCATCCTGTTTCCTTGAAAGGTTACATTAGCCTCCTAGTGCGAAATAATGTCAGATTGCAGGAAGATATATGTGTTTTGTAGCTTTTACCACTATGAAACGGGAGGACGGTACTCGACATCATAACATTTTAGCCTCCATACACCGACCGTGTATAAAATAACCAGCGTTATCAACCACTCCTGAGTTTCCTTTCCTCTTTTGCACTGATTTTCGTTTGATCACATCACGTATAGATCCGCTCGGAAGCTGTAAAGGAAGTCCAGATATCTCTACTGGAGGCCCTCAATTTTTTTTTCAGAGGGAAGGATAAAAATCGCTGGTGGTGCGACTGTGAGAGAAGAACGAGGGAAGCGATCAGTGGCAAGCTGCCACGACCTGAATCAAGAGGTAATTTGTAGAGTCGTTACCACTTGAGTTAATGGCAACTAGATGGGAAAAACCCGTGTACATCGTTTCCTCTCACACGGGGTATAGGTATGCAACAAACGGCTTTTTACAAACTTCGTTCTAATTGTGGGCTTTACGAATCGCTTTTCAAAGTTGACGCATCTCACTCAAAATACGGCGGCGCGACAAGGTTAGCACACAATCCACCATTCCATGCACGAGGAAATGTATAAATTTAACTAATTACGAATTAGTTGCTCCACTTCGATTTATCCTAGTAAATGACTTTTATGGAATTACTAGCATAAAACTACAGTCTCCATTACACCATCCCATAAAAACCACACCAACTTTGTTATAATACACTTTCACCCAGAAAGAGAGACAGTCGAGTCGTTGGCATTGCATGCTGCACAAGCTAAGCCGGGGGAAAACTAGAAGTAAAAGAAGTGTATCAAAACTACGATTCTACAACTTTTACTACTGCTTAAAAAAGTGAAGTAAAAAACCTCGGGATATTTTCCGAGGTCCTTTGTCATATTAAATGTATATGCCTAAGTGCATAACGGTATTCATTGAAAATGCCCATGTTGGTTGGTATTCTACGGGAGAGAGAAAGCTGGAATAATGTCTCCGGAGTTTGTAGAACTCTTTGTGCTCACAGTGACAGGAGAGAAGGACAAAAGGTATAAAGACTGCGTACACATTATGTATATACATACATAAACACGAAGGGATTCTTGAGTTAGGTCAAACTTTTCCCATGAACTAACTCAAGCACTAAACCAATGACGCACCACATGACTAAAGTCTTACTTTGTAAGAATGGAGGGATAGTGGGGAGCATGAAATGAGAAGAGTTCAATTTAAGAGCATGGAGAATGTATGTACCATTTTGGTAGTATTAAAGACATTGTAGTTTTTCGAGTTCCCTTTGTCAGTACTTTCGCGCTGCTGGAACCTACCCTTCATTTCTAAGGGACCATAATGTACACGTCAAGTGCTGTACGCAACGGGGGCCGTATAATACATTTCCGTATATTGCTTGTGTGAAGATGGAGAGGTCGCAATCAAGATGAAAGCACGCTTACCGTAAACTCTACTTTTATAGATGTCGCTAGAACTTCATAGTTCAACCCTTTTAAAAAAATTAGTTGACTACGTATTTACTTCAGCAGAAGACGAAAATTTCCCAAATGGGCAAGTTGAGGGCAGGTATTTCAATAAATATAGTATTTAACTACTTCTTTAAAGGCCCGGCTACCCGACAAGAATTTACTATATACTTGTCAAATTAAAGAGTTACACAAATTCAAGACATACAATTATGTTTACTATGTATGTGCGTTATGGGTAGCCAATCCTGAAAGATTCTCAGATTACAAATTGCACCGCAAGTCACCATGCACCTAGTATTTTTGCTCGAGTTTGACAAATTTGATTATTGGTTTTCCGAATGTGATGTTGTCACTGCTTTCGATATGTGACAGCTGAACAAGTTTCGAAATGAGTCACATTACACAAGTACGTACTTGTACATTGTACTTTCAATGTATCTCCTCAATCGTTCTGAAAAGGCTGGTGATAAATGATGTGTAGGTTAAATAAAAATATTCTTGAGAAAAATATAGTAAAAACTTGCATAGGATAATCCTTTTCACTTTTATTACATAAGGTGATAATCTGCTCGGTTGTCCGACAAGTCAACAAAACATAAAACATCGACCGTAGAACAACGGAAACCTCATCCCACCATCATTATCCATACATTCCGGCTGCATTCTGGATCAATGCCAAACTTTGGATGAAGATCGGTGTTTGTGTACAAGTTTCTATCTGTACAAACCATGAGGTTGGAAAAAACCTCATGATGACCCAAGTGTAGCTCAGAGTGCATTGTGCCGAACATGTTGAAAAATTATATTTGCGCCTCCACCCCCTTTCTCTTCCGCTCCGCGTCCACTCCCTTCTTGCTCACTAAACAAGTACAAAATTGTATTGTAAATAAACGTCGATCGTGCACGCCACCGAGTTCGACATATTTTTTATTCCTCTTTCACCATCTCTTTTTAACTAGCACTCCACGTTTACTTTCTCTTGTGTAACGCTTCACTTTCTCCGGCTTGCTTATTTTATCCTAGGAGAGCCGGAGGGGATTTGGGAAGACCTTCCTTTTAACCACCCACACGTTAAGTGCCGTCTATTTCTTTATTAGTCTCTAATGTCCTTTTTGTGGGTGGACTAACAACTTAGCAAGGTAATTTAACAGGGAGCCATTTATTAGGGGAAAGGGAGGAGAAAGCAAGACAAAGGAAGAAAAGGAGAGCTCAATCAGCCATAAACAAGCCTCTTTTTATGTGACACCTCTTTTACGATGAATAATGGACATGAGAAGAGGCTTTTATGGTGTATCCTCAAGTGAACCGCGCTTGAGTGTCTATTTCCATACAAGAATGGAGAGCGCTCGCCTTTCACTATTCTTTCGATCAGAGAACGGCCACTGATACTCGTGACGACCATTTTGCAAATACAATACTCAAAACCAGTTACAGTGTGAAAATAAAATCCATACAGCAGCCGTGGAAAATGGGTGATACAGAATAGTATTTCTGGAGGCACATATGGTAACGGTAGCTGTCTTCCGATCAAGTCCAACTTAACTATGCCTCAAACCTCAATCATTGGGCAAGTCAAGCAACGACGATTCTTGTTCTGTACACCTACACAATTGAGTCCCGGCTACTTTTCATCAAAGGGAACAAAATCGGAGAAGTATCCGCCCACAATGATTGCTGAAAAGTGGTATGAAACGGCGTGTAACGGAGTATGTAACATAGTAAATTGCAATGCCACTTCTCATTGTTGTTATACATTTTTCGCCATTCAAACACATAATCACATATTACACGTCTCATATAAGCCAGCACATTTCTCGCCGCTCCATTACCTTGGCTTATTATTGCCTTTTGTAGCATCATTTAGTCAACTACCCGCAAGGAAGGAAAGTGGAAAGAAGAAAGAAAACCTAGCAAAACACACGACTACTACTACACTTTTCTCTCTGTGGAAAGAACATTTTTTTCTTCTCTCCTTCCAAGTACAACACCATACCAAACACAAAGACAGACGTTGAATGAGTAGTTGTGTTGTGGACTATGGAACTCAAGTTTCATTCTCCCGTTGTTAAAAGTATTTTGATAAGGAACAACAAAAATGCTATGAAAGTTTGAGTGGCCCAGATTTCTTTTTTCATTCTCTCTCTCTCTCTCTTCTTTTTACTACTTTTCTACGGGATGGTAATAGTATATAGTGGTTGTTGGGTGGTGGTGAAGCCGAGAAAGAAAGTAACGTCAAAAAGTGGGTTTTTATAAAGGAAAGAAAATAGGAACCCTTTTCTCTCTCCTTTTTTGCGAGTCCAGCGAGTTTGTATATTGTACCGGAAAAGCGAACTGGTGGCATATTACATGCGTTTACTATACTAGTGAACTCGCTGAACATACACTTTGCCTGACATAAAAAGGTTATCCTTTTATTTATCCGTAGTTTTCCTGCATCCACTCAACTCTCTGTGTGTAGGGAGTACCGTGTGTAATGCCTCCTTTGTTCGTACTTTCATACACTCTCTGATGTTGTGGTGTATAATACAGCATCCTTTTGTGAGGAGAGGTCTAGCGTTTGTATTTTGATTTGAAAACAAAAAGAATGATGATATATGCTTACACAGTGTAATATACCACACTGAACCAGACAAGTTGTTCTCTGTTTATGTGCGGCTTACCTTGTGTACATTACACATTCATATTGGTTTCAAAGGGCAATAGGAAAAAGGAAAACACACACGTGGAAAAATGAGGCGAGGAACAACCCGTTTTCTAACCTACCAGGCACACATGTGTGTGGACAAGCACATTATGATTTGGTTGGTGATATACAGTCGTTTTCCATTACAAGTTGTTTTGAGAAAAATAAAGAGAGGAGAGCGTCAAGAAGTAGGCTCTTCTTTTATGACCCAGAAGCGTATGCAAGCATTTTCACCCCGATTCCTCTTGGCTTTCGCTTCCCACTTCTCCAGCTTATTGTGACATGATGCAGGGAAAAATAGTGGGATTTTTTTATCCTTTCTCTTCTTATTCTTAGGTTCAACAACATCACGTTAGTAGTACACCAGTGACAGTCAAGTTTGTGTGCTAGTGAATTTTTTTTGCTCTCGCGCGAATCACTTTTTTATGCTTGAACAACTCCGTATGGATGTAGCTATCGACAAAAAAAGACTTATACGTACGTAAATTCCCTTATATTCATATATCCTCGCCACACTCTTATGAGATGCATGAGAATCGAAGATTTGAGGAGAAATGATTCTGGAAAGAGGCGAAAAAATAAGCGTCTTTCCTTGTCTCGGCCGCACACACTCCAGACCTTATGCCTTGGTTTATTTAGTTCCTCACGATTTTTCTCCGTACGCGAAACGAGAATAGGAAAACGGATGAGATAGATTTTAAAAAGAGATTGAAAGATTTAGGTATATTTGAACGGTTATAGAGGCATATGACTCTCAATATTCGGGCCTCACACAATACATTTTCGTGTTCGAGACACGAGAGAAGACGGGAAGTGAAAAAAGACGAAAACCAAGAAGGAAAGGGAGTTTGGGAAGGGAGAGAAAAAGGGCAAGAATACCAAGTGTCAACTTGATGGATCAAATGCTGTTGAGAGGTTTAATAGCTAGGATTGTGGGATAAATTGATCGGGTATTCCACATACAAGTCTTTGACATTAGGGGTGGATTTTGTTTGTCAGCCTCGGAGAAATCCTTCTGTCAGCTAGAATTTTTTCTAAATTTTCGCCGTTGTTCCGCGTTCACGCAAAAAAAACAGCGCGAAGCCCAGCTGGAGCAAGACCGTCTTTCTCGATATGGAAAGGAAAAGATGATAGAAAAATTTACAGTTACTGAAGTTTACTGCTGCAGTGTGTGTGTGTGGGATTTGATATGAACGTGGTGATGCTGGCGGTAGTAACACTCAGGCTAACGTCAACGCAATGCCAATGCCTGATACATGATATGTCGTAAAAGTGAATAATAGTTGGGGAAACACGGGTAATACAATTCGGGTGATACCACAATAAAAACGCAGCAAAGAGAGCGGTATATAGTGTGGTTCGTGTTGTTCAATGTGCACTTTCACTACCAGTCGGCATACGTATTCATTTACCTCTTAACGTCTGTCGTTTCTGTACCAGACGGAGAAAGGATGGAGCTCCTAATGGATAAAAGGTTGTTTCTTCTGTCCCACACATCCAATGCATGCTATGAATGTTGTCTTAAAATTGACAAGGTATTTAACTTGATGTCAGCTAGTCACTCACTTCGTCAATGGTTATGTACACGAACGAGTGGAAAGAAAAACCATGTNTCAATGGTTATGTACACGAACGAGTGGAAAGAAGAACCATGTATTTTATACGCGCTCGAGAAACATCTTCAAGGAATCTCTGGCTGAGGATGAAAACACGCATTATGATGACTTCAAAATGACTATAATGGAGTGATAAACTCGTATCCTTACGACACATTCATCCACAAGGAGAACTGCACCACCTTGACGCATTTATGTCGCATGGTGTTATATACCACAATAATTTCCATCTCGGCTACTGATCCTATTTGTATACAAATATACGTACAGCACCATTTTCTTGTGAAAAGTTCTACCGCTTGGGCGCTTATGTAATGGCATGTGAAAGTTAAGCAGGATGGGACCTGTATTTGAACGGACTTTGTAAGATGCGCGTGCAGTATGCAGAAAAATGTTGAGGAAATGTGCTTTAATACCTATCTATGACCGACTGTCTTATGCTTGAATATAGATGAGCTTCAGATCCAGCGGTTATTTGACAGGGGAAAAATTCCTACCTTGCATACATTAGGTCGTATCTTCCTGCTGTCGGTTTTACTCCAGAAAAATTTTCCCTCTTCACGAAATTCTCGCTGTGAAGGATGTACATGAAAAATGAGATAGCATATAGTCGAGAAATGAGGAGAGCTGTGAAGAGGGCAAGTCCAAGACCTATCACGCATATGTAGACATAAGCATGTCTCGCATGAGTGTGCAAGGGATAGTGAGGTTTTGGCGTAGATGGTGTTGACACAAAGTCGAGTGACTCGCCTCGAGTGTAAGAAGCACGTGTGCTACATGTGGAGAATATGAAGAAATTGAAAAATGGGCCCTCTCTATGGACGTTTTCATGTGCAAAATTCATTGCCACCAAAATATTACTTTATATGCATTGTTGACACAAACGGGGGCCCACATTCCACAAAAAGAGCCAATTTTAGCTTTATTGCCCTTTCTGAACACACTACTACTGCCTTAATTAGAATGTGCTAAATCATTACTATGATAATTCACTCACGTGCTGGAAGAGCTGCTGTCTCATATTTGTTGTGTGCTTAATAAGACTTTGACATTTTCCTATGAATATGATAATAGTTCAAATATAGAATCTACTAAGAAGGGAGCGTATCGCCTATTGAGACATGACAGTTTTGTATACTCCGCTTTCACTTTGAAGAAAACAGGTAAAATTTCGCACTTTTTCGCATGATTTCCCCAAATTCATCGTCGTCCCTGTGTGAGCTACGTATGCTCTCAATGTGTACTTTGTTGACAGTTTCGTATACTCCGCTTTCACTTTGAAGAAAACAGGTAAAATTTCGCACTTTTTCGCATGATTTCCCCAAATTCATCGTCGTCCCTGTGTGAGCTACGTATGCTCTCAATGTGTACTTTGTCGATATTTCAGCCTATCCCCAGAAAAAAAGATAAGAATGGGTTTGACAAAGAAGGGTGAAGACAAACCCTGATGGAACACATACGGATGCAAACGACTTTTCCACACGACGATTGCGATTGAAGTTGAAAGTAAAGAGTTTGGGGAAGGAAGTGCGGCCCAATTCAAGTCAAAAGTAAAAGCTGTCGATCCAAGTGCATTGAACGAATAAATAGGGAGAGAAGCATTGGGTACTTGACTAATGCAACGTGACACACGACATGAAACTGGCACACTAGTGAATTTACAACAACGCACTTTCAAAGAAAGTCGACGCTTTCGAGTTTTTTTTTGGCCGGATCAATGTTTCCCTTCCATTTCACATCTGATAGCATAACGTAGTATGGTTAGGTCTTCTCACACTATATTCTCCATTCAGTTGCTCTATTTCCGGGAAAGTGGAAGCGAATCGCGAATATAGCATCATCATCATCATGATCATGGGCTTCTCCAACTGAAACGCAATTCAAATGGTGTAAAATCAGTCAGCGGAGTAAGAAAAGGATCTTGAGATTTTTGTGTCCATCTTTGGTGTGATCTGA
>JAHZMW010004867.1:0-13061 GCA_027743745.1 Alloscopus bannaensis | reverse complement strand
CGTTTATTCGTGTTGCCATAATATAGGAAATGAGAAAAAAGTTTTTAGATGCAGCTTATATAAGATTAAGAAGTGAGACTACACAATACCACCTAAACCTCAGAGTGGCAACCAGCAAAACTCAGTAAACAAAAATACTTTCTCTGGATGAGTTTTTTCTGGTATAACACATAAAAATCCATACTTTTTCGTGAGAAAAATACATGCACCATATAGGTACCAAATCCATAGTCATGTTTTATGGCATTTCATGTGACTATAGCGCTTAGGGAATGTTGTTCGTATGTATGTGGAGCTCTGCCACATGAATATAATACACCGTGTTTGTTTATGAAAATGTAAATTCATACTACATTCAATCACAAATACATTTGGGCAAAATGTATATGTATGATGTATACATTCGGCTATGCGATTTTGTTATCTTGCCTTTTGTTTCCATTTTCCCTCATGAGTTTTTCTGAAAGTTTCTAGATCCTAGATCAAGATATCAAACTTCTGGTCTGGCTTCGTACCTTTTCTCTGTACTTACGAATAGAATAATACGTAAAACTTCAGTCCGAATCACTTCCTCCATAAAAGTTCCTGAGTAAGCCGACTTTAGGCTACTGAGACAGCGGAGATACTCGAAGGTTGCAATATTTCATTTCGCTTATTTATTACTGCTTATTTACTATTTCTTGTGCATTCCTCATAGTACAGATTTATTTTTCAAAAAAATTGTTGCAGCCATACAAATGTACATACTTTCACTCTCGGTGTGGCCGTTACTTTATTAATGGTCTCGCAGCTGAGTTGAATAATAATTAAGACAACTTCAATGAAACCGAATATTTATGAAACGTGTACTCAACATTGTAATTATAGAAAGGTGAAAAGAATACTGCTATACCGGACGAAGAGCAAGTCGGTGCAGTCATATAGCCTCCATAAAATAGGTCAATATTCAGCACACAGATGTAAAATGTCCTTCTTCATCAAGCACTCGCTGTTTGTGATTCGTTGGTGCAAATAAGCGTGTGAGAAAGCGAGCTTCTCAATCCCCGTATTCCCCGCTCCGAACAAGCGCAGAGGAAATACGTGTAATTTATTAAGTGTAGTGGAAGATTTGGCAAATCTTCCCCTCTGTCTGGCCCTATCAAGTAACATATACTCTCCGTTTCTGCTGTAGTCGCAGTTGTGGCCTTGCCCTTTTCCGTCCTTCCGTTTTTTATTCCCTAATAGAACACACACATATTTACTTTTTCTATGATTGCGGAGTGTCTTCCATTGCACAAAGATCTTTCTCTGCCCGCCTCGTGTGTTTCTTGGTGCGCTATGCTGGTGCGGTGTGTAGTATTGGTTATGGTTAGTCTCATTTCATTACGCACATCACTCCACTTGACTCAACTGTTATTCTCTGCGGTCGTCTTTCTGACACATTTTGGCGAGCACACTCCTCTCTGTCTACACTCTATCTTTATTCCTCGAGAAGAGAAAGTGAGAGGGCCTGGCATCGCATAGAAAACATACGAATCCAAGAAGATCATTATTCTTTCGGTGTGTGTGTGCCTGGAATTCTCAATTCTCACCACGAACAGCCACGCCACTACTGTGCTGNCTATCTTTATTCCTCGAGAAGAGAAAGTGAGAGGGCCTGGCATCGCATAGAAAACATACGAATCCAAGAAGATCATTATTCTTTCGGTGTGTGTGTGCCTGGAATTCTCAATTCTCACCACGAACAGCCACGCCACTACTGTGCTGTCTCTCCTTCCCGACAAAACATTCACATTCACGTGGATGCATTAGCGAACAGTGTTATGTTATGAAGTAGTATTTTCTACTAAGAACGAGTAATCGTCAGAAATGCTGTTATCTCATTCATGGACTTTCTAATGGTCCCCAGTCAAAAAATCTCTCAACACAAATATCTGGATACGGACAAACATACATTCTCATATATCTGCCTAAATAGCCCCCGAGAAAGTTTCAGTCTATTAACGATATGCAAGTAGAAGAGAGAGCGGAGAAAGGCGTAATATACTATATGGGTTTATCCCTTTTCTAAACACTAACAGCATTTGGCTTGGTTACTCTTTTTCTTTGAAAATTGTATAGAAATGTTGCTTACGAAAACATGTACCCACAATCCACACACACACTCTCGCACTCACTCAATCTACTCTCCACCAGATATACAAATACAAGTCCCCTCTGGTCGACATTAAGAGCAGAGCATAACCATCACAGCATCTCTCACTTTCCTCTCTAATACTTCCACTTGTTCAGTCTCCTGTCGGTTTAGGTTTTCGTCCAACTAAAAATCTACTTCCTCCTTCTATTACTTTTCTTCTTCCCGTTTTGCTTTGTCCTCGGGTGAATGGTTATTGATGGATAAACTTTTCCTCAGTATTACATCTCCTCTTTTGTGTACACTCTTCACGGGCTCTTCCTTATGGCAGAAATGAAAAACATTCACTCCTTCACCCACCACTCTCTCTAAAATAAGGAAAACTAAATCAAGTCTTTTCCAGCAAAAGTCTTACGAATCATGCGTTGCATATAATACAAAGCTCTTGATTCATGCATGCATGTACGAGCCAGCAAATCGGTAAACGTCTGTAACAACTCAAAACTTCAAATATTGTTTTCCCTTTTACTCTTTCCGTTCATCATTACCTCACAAATACTATGAATGAGCAACACCACACCAAACGGATGTCTACAGACAGGCCCGCTTATTTGTATTTCTCGAAAAAAAAGAGGGGAAGAACTTTATCCAAGTGCATTCACGCAGTAGTGAGTAGGTGCTTCTCCACCCATTTCGACATCACTTTCTCCTATATATTTGACCCTGAGAAAATGGCCTTGCAATTGAGAAAGTGTTTCTCATCCCAAATCCTTTTTCCATTGTGCAACAAGCCATATATCAAATTTCGAAAGCAAACCGGAAAATTCCAATCTACCACGTCCCCTCCGATGTGAATGGGAGCTTTGATATTATATATTCCGCTCCATGATTTCCCCGCACATGAGATGGGAGACGCAGACAATGTCTGCATTAAAGTGGTGGATGATTTGTAGAGTGCGCCCAACAAGACAACGAAAGGGGAAATTGAATGAATGCAAACTTTTCACCAGCCTCCCGGTTTTTTTCTGTATTCAACTATCTTCCACACTAAAACCAATTTTTCTTCTCTACACTTGCGTAGCACTGTAGCGCAGTGTGGTGTCCAGAATTATTCACCGATTTCCAGTAAAGATATAGCGTGTGGCCTTTGATTCTTTAGACGAGGAGAAACTATTCAAGCATTCCACTTGTATTGCGGCGATGATCCCCTTTTCACGCAGAACGCACCAGGGTAAAATTTTACACGGAAATATCGACGGTCTGGATAGAAACCAGCACCACGATAGCGAGTTCGTAGTAATAGCATATGTGTGGTTACCAGCATGGTAAATCAAGCGCATTCTCATCGTTAGTAGAGAAGAATCCTTTTATCCAGCATCTCCAATGCATACTTGCATTGATAAAAAAATCTCTTCTCAGCCCAAAACCAAAGTACAGGGAACCTTCACTGGTTCGTTCATGAAAACAATTCTCTGGAAGAATAACGTGTTTTGCTGAGCCATGGAAGATAAATACTAAAGTAATAACTTTTTTAAACTATAAAACATCCGCATTTCCGCTTTTAGGGGAAATGGCGAATATGGTTTTAAACATCTCCGTGCGAATATTTTGAATTTTACACGTATATCATGTACGTCCGTATGCACACGTCTGCAAGCTCGAAGCGCAAGAACCATTTTATTATTTGCTTCTCTTTTTTTTAAAAAAAAAAGTTGTTGAATGCTACCAACGCCTTCCCACCAATGCATCGAATAGCAATATTTTCTCATCCTCGTCCATCTTGTTGAAGGGAGAAAGCGAGAGAGATGATATATTATGCAAAGAATGGAATTTTCCCACCGTCTTCACTTCACTTATCTTTTGCAACTGGTGCTTGCACTTGTCTGTCGCTTTTACTTACACATCCCTCCATACTATGCAAATGGCTTTTTTGTAAGGCCTTCTGTTGCTCCGTTGTTTGCTCCTAGATTGTTGCCAGCTTTTCCGAGTGATGCGCGACTACGAATTCCGGTCGATTTTATTATAATTTCTGCCTCAGCTCAGCAAAATACATGTCGTCCTCTGCGATCTTCATTCTACAGTGTGAATTCATATCATAAGAACCTATATACAGGAGTCTCTCCTTTTCTTTCAAGGAAGTCTACATGTAAGTGATGAGGGAAGCCAAGAGGAGAAATAAGGAAGACGAAAAGGCGCTTCAATAAAATGCATCTGCCTGCTCAGCTGGATGTCTTAAGAGTATATGTTGCTTCATCTCGACTGCCCCTGAAGTCCGTATATTAACTTTTCCATATAGGTATGCAAACTGAATATACATGTGCTACCCAAAGTTGTGGTACGTCTTATGTTTGTGCGTGCATGTGAAAATGCAATAATGTCTTAAGACGGTGCTCCTATATAGATATTATGGCGAATGGATTGGCTGAATTGTGCTTCACTTGAAAGTAAAGCCTTTTTCCTGGTGAGAGGAGCATACCATGCCACCCCTGGTACTCCAAATCCACCGAAAAGAAAGTCCTTTTTTGTCCGACCGCTGTTGCTTTTAAAGTGCAGTAAAAATTCTCTTTTCAAGTCTTTGAGAACTCTGACAGAGAAATATATGCATAGAAGATAGGGATGAGTCTGCAGTCAAAATACTTATTACGGTCATTCATGATGATAGGAGGGTATAAAATCAGTCTGAATCCACAATCCACACTTGCCTAAATAAAGGGGGAGCATACCATTTCACTTTTTCTGGCCGCCGTGCCTCTGCCCTGTTTGCATACAACTGCTTCCAGCCGCAATTAAATACCGATTATAGAGATCATTTCACGAGGCCTTCGTCTTCTTCATTTTCCCTGGCTATAAGAAGAGAACGGAGCTGAGTGAGCAAGAATATCTCGCGATTTTATCAAAGAACATAGAAAAGGAGAAGGAATGAGCAAGACACAGAGACACTCGACTATAAAATTCCATGCCACTTTCTCCTTTGCACATATCACAGAGCGAACTTTATCTGACCTGCTCCTCCTCTTCGTCTTTTCTCTTTTACGCACACACAGTGCCTTATTCCGTCAAGATTTGCTACTCATCCCGAAACATAAAACCAACGTACGACTACATAAAAACCCGTCCACAAAACTTTGAGAAACAAGTCTACTCATATTGAGGCATTCTGGCGTAAGCATCTATTGTGCCTTCACAAAAGGGGGAGTGAAAGTAAAATTGAAAAGTACATAATATGCACACAGAAGAGTGGTGAGACTTAAGCCATGGACGTGAGCAATGCTTCACTTGATCCGTGGTGCGGTATTATAATCCAGTTGCATGATCTGCATTTACTACCAAAAACATCTCAAGTTCTACCTATGCATTCTTCGCGTATTTTCCAGCAGCAACAGCACGTTGCAGACACAATCCTTTGAGAGAAAGCCGAGGAGAAAGCAGGAGTTCATCTCGGCAGACTTTACGATGTTTTATGTCTCAAGTTGCAGCCCGCGTGCTTGTGATTACCCCTGAGCAAAAGTCAAACCAAACACGATCATTGTGCACTTCCTCCCCCGCATATTCATGAGCACTGATCCATGAATCTAATCTAGGAAAATGCTCAAGGCAAGACAGCTTGCTGATAATCGTACGTGGCAAAGTGTTGATACCATCAACTTTTACTCAAGCAATTAAGAACAAGTAATATCGCGAGTCGTGAGACTTGATGGCAGCTTTATGAGCCTTTAATCTCTTGTATTGATCCTTAATTACACTCGCCGCACATCCCAACAAGTTTATCCCATCAACTGATGCATGTGCAGTGTGCAGGAAACTATTAATTGTAACACACAGCGACATGATGAAGGGTGCAAGGTTTCACTGCTTCGGTAGTATGATGAGGTCGTCAACTGCTTGATGACTGTTGGCTTGGAGGACATTTTATTAGTAGAAAGAATAAATTAATATTTTATTGAATGCGAGCTCCCATAAAATGTCTACTCTAACTCTCCAAAGACTCATTTTATTCTAATCACTTCCCTTTCACTCATCGTCTGAACCATGAATTACGGAGAGAGCTAGGTTAAATCATTTCTTCGTGTATATAGTAGTTACCATCTCCTCACTTCAGTCCATGTAGACTTTGTCTTGAGTCAAGACTCTTGACTACTTCACGAAGGCATTCATTTACTTATAATCGTTGACGTCTACACTTCGTCGTGTGAGCTTCGCGTCTGTCAAAAAGCCTGCCTCCGCGTTTTTTTTCTTAGTAATAATCATGTTTGCCTTTTGTAGTGCTCGTGTGCTGAATGAGCAATTTTTAACTCGCAAAAATCTTCCTATTCGTCGGAATACGAACTTGTTACACACGCATAGCAATTTGAGAGACTGGAAACATTTGTTTTTCTCTGGTTCCAGACTTCTTGCTTTCCACTTTATTTTCGACAGTCGTCTCAAACGGAGAAAAAGTACGCAAAGGCTCTTTTTCGCCGTCTCCGCTTTCACCATCAAGTCCTCTCTCGCCGTTTAAATGTATATGTATTCGGCATTTGTAGAGTTTTATACACCCACCCATAATTTCGCATGATGAAACTGATGCCAAGGAAAAGGGAGGAAATCACCACGCGATACGATGCGAGTGATTATGTAGTTTCGCTGACTATGAGAGAGAGAGAGAGAGGGAGAAAGTAGTAAAAATCTCATGCATAGTATTAACCCAAATGACTTTACATACATTACATAAATACTTAATATGTAAAAAAAAGTATATTTCCTCCAATAGTGTGCATACCTACCAGTAAAAAGAGTCTTGTCTCGAAGAATCCTTGAAATGGTACTCGCCGCTCGGGCTAGCGGCCAAACTATGCGGACGCTTACAGAGTAAAATAGACAGTAAAAGTCAAGGCGGCATTTTTACTCAAGCCACCTACAAACCAAAAGGATCCAGATCCGAGAGAGTAAAGTCAGTTGTCAAGTGCGCTCAGTCCTGAAGGAAGAACTCACATAATAACAATAACGAGAGCTTGCAAAAATACACATCGCATGCCTTCATGCATGCAAGATTTCGGTCAAGGAGCCAAGCACCAATTTTCTTGCCAAGTTGAGGTGCAAGTGGTTGTAGAAAAAAGAACAAAAATTCCCTAACTCTACACTTTCTCTCTTCAACCTTTTTCCTCGAGCTTTGTGCCCTATAGCTCAATGTGTTTGAGAGTTAGGCAATGTACACGCAGGTCATGGAACTGTGAAGAAAGGCAAAGTCAAAATTACAAGTCAAGCACATTTTTACACTGGTGTGTAGTAATCCTACACCATTTGCCGTTGTGATTAAGTTGTAATGCATTAATAACCGAGTAAAAAGAGTAAGAGTTTCAAACTTTTCTCCCGTGTAATTATACACCTATGGTAATTTAGTATGAGGCAATACATACTGCATCATCACGGTTGTGTGGTTATTTCGTCGAGAGAGTGAAACGGAGTTTATACTCTGCACGACAACTCAGACAGCAAACATACTACGCCCGTCTCTCTAATCTCGTGGACATGCAATGCGAATCATATGCTTTCTCTGTCGTGGGAGGCTTGACGCGAGTTCAGTGTGTCAATCCAGTCGAACTCAAATTTATATTAAATGTGCATTAACTCTACATTTGTACCACTTTACATTCTCGTCAAGTGAAGGAACGTACATTGAAACGGAGCACCACGAACTCACTCGCCACCATCAGTCGGTTGTTAAGCTTTTACAAAACGCATGACATGGAGAGCTGTCAAGATTTCAGGGAAAATAAAAAAAAAGAGCCAGAGGAAGTTCATACACTTATCATAACCACTATGTGGGTGCGGAGCGTAGACATAAGACATTTATTATATACGAACGGAGTCTGTATGTACACCTAAACATTGGTATTATGTAAGCTTTTCGGTATACCACTTATTTCTCGAGTTCACTATATAATCTCGACGTAATATGACGGAGGAAACGCAATTTTCCTTCTTGTGACTGGAACGCGGCGTCCCACTAGTTGAAGAATGAGGTGGTGCAGTACAGTGAGTATTTTTTTGGAGAGAGTGCCAGAGAGTAAAATACTCGAGATTCGTATAAATGCTGGAACCACGCTTCCCGAACACAAGCCCGTATTATGCGTAGGCCCAGCGTGAGCTCGACTTAGGCGAAAAATTGAGTGAAGGGAGAAAAAGCGGAATTTTAACAAGAAATGCATAAATTAGCTTCGTCTACAAGCAGCATACATTTTTGACACGGCAGAATCTGACTTTCTTCCGCACTTCACTCGTTTCCTCTTTCACTCCTCGCTGTTAGACGCGTCGCGTTCTTTTCCACATACTTTCTTCCATTTTTCTTTCTAACACGCTCTGAACGGAGAGTGAAGAGATGGCGAGAAAAAGGGAAACCGACATGACGACGCATATGTACTCGTACGAGTAAAAGTCTTGAAATCCAAATCAGATTTCGCGGAAAAAGTACAGCAGTAACCGCAGAGCAGGAGTACCTACCCGAGTACTTTTGAACACAACCAGTCAAACTCGCCAAGTATGAATACGGTCATACAAAGATTTTAAAATCGTGTTTCATTCTTTACGGCCGTACATATGCTTTCTTTATGGTCACATGACATACTATACACTACAACAGCAGCAGGACTTTCATCTGCCAGATGCGAAATGACTGCTTTTGATAATGTTCGCTTAAAAAGCGTCTTAAAAAGTAATATTCGCTCTATTTTTTTGAAATGCAGCTACGTTTATTTTCGTTTTGAGAGCGACGCGAAATAAAAAGTCGTCAACCATTCTCAGCTTCATGATTTTATACACGCACACGGTTTTGCATTTAAATTCGCTTCTTTCCCTTTGAAAATAACATCATGTAAACAGTCACCGAAGCACGATGAAAGATCGAAAAGAAAAATTTGACATATTATGCATTCATACAGGCTCAGGCATATGTACGTGCAAATGACTCCACACATGACACGAGTTACTACTCGAGTTTTCGATGTCGAGGAAGTGAGTAGTTGTATGTAGTTGTAAAGAAGGCAAAACTTTTACTTTTTTTGAAGCATGCAAAAATCCAGTCTTAAAAGTTGTCAACTTGGCTCGAGCGTTTGCAAAAAAAGTGTACCGTACGTACTAGAGAAATGGTTGCTCCCACATCATTATTTTCGTTATTACAATGATTATTATTATTGTTATTCTTATTATGACTATGGAGCGAGTGCTGTACAAAGGCACAATGAAAATGGAAGGAAAAGACAAATAGTGAGGTAAAAAGAGTGTGACAGCAACAGTGCTGTAATAGCAATTTTCTTGGCAAGCTGTCACTTCTTTTGACTTTTTGACTGTACGGTCGTGATTATGATTTTTTCAGACTTTATATCCATAAATACAAAAGGGATACCCGTGTGCCGTGCCATGTGTGTGAGCTTGCATTATTCATTCACATGCATTCGTGTAAAGTTAATTTTGATCAATATATTTCGAGCATGTACACTATATTCTCTGCGTCTAAATATTAGTAGGCATATCCCGAAAACATGTACCAAAAGCAAATGTTGAGTAGAGATTCATTTTGAAACAAACTTAGCATTATGTATTTCGGAGAGAAATGAATTCGTAATTCGAGTTCGAATGCGCGTCAAGTAAGCGAGTTGTTCAGCTGTGGTAGAATTTTGCTGGAAATTTCCCAAATGTGGAGTCTAGCACGATTTAATGGTGTCAAGACGCTTTGACTTCAATCACAAAAGATTGAAGTCTGGATTAATGCAATTTTATGTCAATAAATTGAAAAATAGGAAAAAACCGCTTTTTTAACAGTATAATATGTGCAAAATGCTGGATATTATTTTATTATGAGTTCACCTGATTTCATCAGATCTACATAAGTTACGAGTGGTTTATATCTTACAATCGAATGTTCGTTGTATAAACTGGTTTTTGGACAAATGTATAATATAGTATGATGCATTTGGTTTGTGAGCATTTAATGAACCAAAAATTTCTCGTTTCTCCCACATTCACCCATTATTTATCGTCTCCTCATTAAAATTGCTCATGCTTCCGAATTCCGAAAATAACAGCATCTATAATTGAGCACTAGCTGAGTCATCAAAAACTGCTGCTCACATTCCTGCCTACCTCTATTAGAGTGGAGTTGTTACTAACAAGTTTCATAAGATGTCAGTCACATGATTCGCCGTTTCAGTTCGCTACAGACATGCATAAAATATAGATTAAACGTTGGTACCAATCAACATTGCTATTTTGACTCGACCCTTTTTCATTATTAGAAAAAACCATACGAACATGTACGTAACCAGTATTTAACGCTTAACGCCAAAGTTGTTGCTATTTTTAACAACAAAGTAAATTTTAAATACTGTTAAATCATCTTTCACCTTTAACGGTTCTTTAGTTACATATGAAAGGTAAGGCGAAAGACCAAACGATATTTGGGGGACATTCGAAGTGCGCACTAGTTAAATGGCATTGGCGCTTTTGCCAGTTAAAGCGGTAGTCTTATGAAAGCTCTACAAACACTTGTCAAAGCACTCGAATTTTGCCTCTATCCGGCCTTGCTCAAGCACACTGTCCAATATTACTATTGTCAGTCGTCTGTTAATTTTTTCCGTTTTCACTTGCCGATTTCATGATATCTACCTGCGTCATGCGTGCCCCAATCAATGACTCTTATGAACGGTATAATAATAATTATATACCCACTCACGTAGTACATAATAGATCTCGTATACTAGCAGGCAGATTAGCTTTGGCGTACGTTGGTGGTCTTCAACTACCATTCTGTAGGTACTGCACTGCTTTCCAACTAGCCAATCAATCACATCTTCTACCTACCTAGAAATTCATTAGTTTCATCAAACTTTTAGATCCTTTTCGGGCCAACTCTTTCCCTTACTTGAGAACAAGGTGGCGCTATTAAATATGCACCAAGCCACTTTTATACGTCCAAAACAGACGTCAAGTTTCCTACCATGCTGTCCTCTCAAAAAATAGTTCCACTTCGTTCGTGCTGAGTAAAACAGTCAGGAACGGTGACCGTAAACAAATGATGCTTGCCTTCTTCGTCTGCCCCAGATGCGAAACTACATAAATTCTATATTAAATATTCCTATATCTTCAATTCCTATCTTTTCGTTGTTTGTAAAGTCATGTAGGAGGCCTCCCAATCCAGATAGATTTGCGCTCCTCGGAATGTTAATGAAAAACAAAACCGGGCTTCTTCTGACAGATATGGAAACCCCCTCTGGGAAATGGCACTGCTACTAGCAGTGAATTAGCACAAGGCATAATTGGCAAGTTATAGGTACATCCTGCCTGAGTTTGCAAACTTTTGTTTCCCAGCCTTTCAATTACTTCCTTAAAACGGAGAAGCTACCAATTTAAATTGACTACCGAACCAGAGACAGGATTCTGGACCCATACAAATAATTGCGAGTACCTATAAGCCACTATTATCATCATCTAAATCAACAGCGTTGGCAACTCCCACCCATTAGCCTCCTCTAAATTCTCTCGGACTCGTTACGAACTCAACTGGGGATTTAATTACAGGCACAAACATTGCCTGTGTCAATACTTTGAGTTGTGTGCGTGTGTAGCCCTTTGTCTCTCCCCATGCGCGCATCTGGTAGGGGATATCGGGAGGGAACTGGGACATCTAAATTAGCTTCGAGTTTTTCACATTAAAAATGCATTTGTACACATCACACAAAGAAACGTGTTTGTCTACCGAAAATGCAGCGAAAGCAGGCACTTAATTCAACGAACCATTACCATTGGAGAGGCATGACTATGAAATGTGAATGCCAGCTAAAATCTATACGTGCGTGGCACTCAAAGTTGTTGACTGTGTCAATCGAATAGCTGAAAACCTGGGAAGGAGTACCTGACCTGCGTGCAGTATGGTTTGCTGGTACGTAGGTAGGACCTTCATCGGCTCAAGTAGCCCATTAAAAATTGGGGAAAAGAAGGGTAGTAAATCGGCGCACACGTGGTCAGCGGTCAAATTAAAAAAGACGTCTAATCAAATAGTATGAATTAATTACGAATAGTAAAGCTGGCACTCACGGCTGCTTTTGTTTTTTCTCCCTTGCTGCCTTTAAATAGAGTACAGTGAGCAGTGTGAAGAAAACGTAGTTGTTTATGAATTTTCTGTACATAACAATTGTCAACCTTTCCCAATTTCGTGTTCTCACGTCATCCAGAATCATTTCGTATTTATGAATCCAATCTAAACCCTGTGTTATTTTTGCCTTCTTCTTCGACGGAAGCAGATTTTTTAAAACAGCCTTCCCTCTACAAACTTTGAGGTAACAAGTATCCACGTAATTCACACCATCTGACAATACATGATTTTTTTATCCAGTTCGAATGTATCACTCACGATTGGGGGAGTTTACGGTTAAAATTTTTAATTGGAAATGTGTATCGGTTATCTTGTGCATAATCAGTGAAAATGTCCGTGAATCATAATAATTTTCCAATTAAGTAGAATTTGAGCTTATTTGCTCCTTATAAAAATTTTGTGACATTGCTCCCTCCGCCGCTGAGAAAGTTGCAATTATTCTTCCTTCCTCAGTCTAGACTCACAGAAGTTTTGCCAGTTTGTTTGTGCTGGATAAAAAAGGTAGCACCGCTCTTCTCAGTTTATTAATGATGCATAGTCGAACAGAACAACAACTGTTCTTGCGAGACACGCAAAGCCGCATGGCAGCTGAAACTGTAAACGAGCACCCGCTGTGTACTTCCTGGTCGAGAGATCAACCACAGGCCAACGTGTCGGTGTGTTTGCATAGTGTATCGAACCGTTACCGGCACTAAGCCACCGGACACATAAGCCACCGGTAGGGCAAAAGCCACCCGAGCAAAAAGCCACCCGAGCAAAAAGCCACCCAAGCAAAAAGCCACCCAAGCAAAAAGCCACCCAAGCAAAAAGCCACCCTAGTAA